>NQII01001119.1:306222-348810 GCA_002778355.1 Clitarchus hookeri | reverse complement strand
GGAGATGAAGTAAAGTGAATAAAATGTGATAAGGCTGATGAATAACTGGGCGGGTATGATGTCCCCCCCCCCCATTTCAACGCCGGTGTGCGGAAGCATACATGCAGACTGCATCAAAGGAATGGTGAAAACGGGTTGGTGTATGCCTAGGGGAGAGGGGTGAGGATGGAGAGAAAACGGGAGGAAATGTGGGTTTGAGTGGGAGGGATGAAATGATGAGAATTTTCGCAACGAATGATTCGACGGGACCTGGTATTCCGTTACGTCGCTCTTCAAAGTCGTCAGGAGGGGAGAGAGAAAAGAGGGAGAGGGTTAGCCACCCCTTCAAACCCCATTCCCTCTTATTTCCCACAGCAAGCAGACCGCTGCGCGGGAAGATTGCCGCGGGGGTGGGAGGGGATATCCACCAGCTCGCCCTTCCCCTCTCCCTTTTTCACGTCCCGCAGGAGTCGAACCTCGAAACGCGGATCGATCCGTCCCGCTACCGGATGTCGACACGAGACACCCTCTTCACCCTCGCAAATGTTCGCGTATTTTCAACTCGCATGTTGGCTGCTGATGAGACCTCCTGCGCCGGTTCCTGTCCNTCACCCTCGCAAATGTTCGCGTATTTTCAACTCGCATGTTGGCTGCTGATGAGACCTCCTGCGCCGGTTCCTGTCCCATGGCGCGACTCCAGAGAATCTCGTCAATCCTACATGCACGCAAGAGAGAGAGAGAGAGAGAGAGAGAGAGAATCTTTTTCACCACTCTCCCTCTTTCTCACGCATACTGTCTCGTCCACTTTTATTCGCGGACGTCCCAACGTGCCTTAATTACCGTCCAGCTGCTAGCAGGGGAATAGAAGCAATCACAAAAATGAAGCGGGCAAGTACACTCGATATCTGGAACTCTGGTTTGAATCACTGACACTGGGCCGAGGCGACCGGATATGAATTTGCTTTAGCTTGACAGCACCAAGCTTTAATTACGGTACCGATGTTCGCGCAAAATATCACAGACCTCTGGAATAGATTACATGAGTACACAGAGACGAATGACTTGGCTATTCCTTTGATGTGGACGTACCCGTTTTCTGATTGGCTGATCAAGCATCCGGGAACTTTCCGTGTTTCTGATTGGCTACTTCATTCTGCG
This sequence comes from Clitarchus hookeri, assembly GCA_002778355.1. Lineage (NCBI taxonomy): Eukaryota > Metazoa > Arthropoda > Insecta > Phasmatodea > Phasmatidae > Clitarchus > Clitarchus hookeri. The sequence continues at coordinate 347,673 of NQII01001119.1, read as the reverse complement.
AAAGGTTTTCTATTGGCTGGGCTGCCTGCTGACTAGTAGGTTACCAGGTGCTGATTGGCGAATGGCGTTCCGACATGTAGCTGGCCAGTGACGCTATTTTGCTAGCGTGAGTGGCTGGAGTTTGGGGCATAAGAGTCTGTCACCTCTTTAGAGTCTATTNTGGCGTTCCGACATGTAGCTGGCCAGTGACGCTATTTTGCTAGCGTGAGTGGCTGGAGTTTGAGGCATAAGAGTCTGTCACCTCTTTAGAGTCTATTCTTATGTACTCTATGGCTATATTATCTATGACAATGCAGTCACTCTAAAGTCGGTTACTCTACATCGCAATATCACAGGCCAACTTTGAAGAAGTGTCGTTCAGTGTAAATTAAAATTAACCCGTGGCAAACCAGTGGAACCGGTTCAGTGAGCTCCCGATAGATTTCACCGACTTCGGCGGCTCAATTTTCTACTATACGGTTTGATTTTCACCGAGTGAAAATGGGTAATTACCAAGGTATGCACACACACTTGCAAAATAAATATGCACTGATNTCTTATGTACTCTATGGCTATATTATCTATGACAATGCAGTCACTCTAAAGTCGGTTACTCTACATCGCAATATCAAAGGCCAACTTTGAAGAAGTGTCGTTCAGTGTAAATTAAAATTAACCCGTGGCAAACCAGTGGAACCGGTTCAGTGAGCTCCCGATAGATTTCACCGACTTCGGCGGCTCAATTTTCTACTATACAGTTTGATTTTCACCGAGTGAAAATGGGTAATTACCAAGGTATGCACACACACTTGCAAAATAAATATGCACTGATATTTACCCGTGTAACTGTGGAGACTTTTTCTAAACGGGGTATCTTCTCGGTTGAAAGTCTTCAGACGCACAGACCATTTTATGCCTGTGAAAAAGATAGGATATCTGGATTAAATAGATAATTGGTTTATTTGTTGCAGTAATGCAGTAAACAACCACCGATACAATTACACAGTCACCTGCTTTTTCACGCCACTCAAGACGTCAATAAAATTTGTTTGTTAAATCAAATGAGTATTCGGGTACCTGCTACGTTCAATAATCAGCGCATTCAATGATTCTGCTGCCTCTTGACTGTCCGTGCCCTTACCACATATAGTTAGAGACATGAAAAATTCGCGAGTTCAATGATCTGCAGGCTAGACTCTACAGTCTTATGTACAAATATGTCAATATCAACAGCGCATTGGTTGTCTGCTGTCACAGTGGAAGGCGACAATTGGAAACCGTTCTCCAGGAGGTGTCAAACACCGTGTGAACCAATGGCTTAAGTTATATAAACGCACGTGTTTTGAATTATAGCTTGTCCCAAAATGAATCCGCGAATTCTTCAGGTCTCTACATATAGTACGTAAGAGCACAGATGGGAAACAGACGCTTATTCTGCGAACTCCAACTACACACACCAACAAAGTGGCGTCACTGGCCATCACCACGACAGAACGTCGTTCGCGAATCAGCGCCTGGTAAATTACTTGCCAGCTCGTAGCCAACAGGAAATCTTACGCAGCACGCAGTAGCCAGTCAGACAGAAGGCCCGCTCCAGAACGTTACGTGCCCAGAAAAAAGTTGCTATTGAGGCATTTATTTAAACGTTTATTTGATATAATTAATAATGCCGTGACAACGTTTATAATGTTAACAATTGAAAAAATCTTATACTATTTTAGTGCATATACACTGTTGATGTGTTAAATGTTAATAAAGCCTCGAAGTAATGTTGCTGCAACCAAATGTTGTATTAGGATAAAAATAAAGGAAGTACAAAATATTTTGTGTAACTGCTATATTAAAGTAATGTCCAGCAAACACAATATTACACTGACTTGACGTTGTAAAAATGGCGTATACCAGTGAACAGCGATAACCTCGTAAAATGAAGCCACTATATTTACATTTTAAAGCATTGTATGAGAACTAAATGTAGCTTAAACCAGCTCTCAAGCCTTACAGAGCAGTTTACGTTTGCCAAAAAAATTTTAACACGAATGTTAACATAAATTCAACACAAAATTTATTTTGCCACAACATAAACACTGCCTTAATGTTGACAGCACAGCAAGGAGGAAATGTTGTTAGAAAAGTACTTAAAGTTACATTAACATTAATGGTTAAAAAGTTTATTACATTAACAGCAACACTAGTTACAGACGGCTCACAGATAACAAAAAGTAACATTAATACTGTTGGCATAACATTAGACTGTTATCTGTGTGGCCAATCACAGAATTCGTACGTCCCCATCAAAGGAACCGCGACGCCATTTTTTCTCTGTTTACTTAATTGCTCCATATGCAGACACTGCAACGTAAGTGGTTTCCAGACCTCAAACGTATACCTGCGAGCTTTGCAAGCACACCCATGTATTTCTGGTACTCTCTACTGTAACATATGCTGCAATGTATTGAATCTGTCTGTTTCGTAGTTTACTCATCAGCTGCTAACAAAGAGTTCTGCAGCTGACCTCACGCCACGCGTGTAATGAGTGTCTCAGTGTTAGCTTATGAGTAGAGACCTGAAAAATTCGCGAGTTAAATAACCCGTAGGCTAGACTCTACAGTCTTATGTACAAATATGTAAATAACAACAGCGCATTGGTTGTCTGCTGTCACAGTGGAAGGCGACAATTGGACACCGTTCTTCAGGAGGTGTCAAACACCGTGTGAACCAATGGCATAAGTTATATAAACGCACGTGTTTTGAATTCTGGCTTGTCCCAAAATGAATCCGCGAATTCTTCAGGTCTCTACTAATGAGTGATCACAATACTTAATACTTAAGTTTACTCTAGCTCCGTGGAAGATGCCTGCGTACACCGAGAGCCTACAGCTGTGAGAGAGCAAAAGTGTTCCTTTCAATCAGTGAGCTCGCATTTGGAAAGATCCAGGCTCGATTACTTTGAAGGATCAAGGCTCGATTCCCGGTCCGGCCATCCTACTTTAAGTTCTCCATAGTATTCCGGCNCGCACGTGTTTTGAATTATAGCTTGTCCCAAAATGAATCCGCGAATTCTTCAGGTCTCTACATATAGTACGTAAGAACACAGATGTGAAACAGACGCTTATTCTGCGAACTCCAACTACACACACCAACAAAGTGGCGTCACTGGCCATCACCACGACAGAACGTCGTTCGCGAATCAGCGCCTGGTAAATTACTTGCCAGCTCGTAGCCAACAGGAAATCTTACGCATCACGCAGTAGCCAATCAGACAGAAGGCCCGCTCCAGAACGTTACGTTCCCAGAAAAAAGTTGCTATTGAGGCATTTATTTAAACGTTTATTTGATATAATTAATAATGCCGTGACAACGTTTATAATGTTAACAATTGAAAAAATCTTATACTATTTTAGTGCATATACACTGTTGATGTGTTAAATGTTAATAAAGCCTCGAAGTAATGTTGCTGCAACCAAATGTTGTATTAGGATAAAAATAAAGGAAGTACAAAATATTTTGTGTAACTGCTATATTAAAGTAATGTCCAGCAAACACAATATTACACTGACTTGACGTTGTAAAAATGGCGTATACCAGTGAACAGCGATAACCTCGTAAAATGAAGCCACTATATTTACATTTTAAAGCATTGTATGAGAACTAAATGTAGCTTAAACCAGCTCTCAAGCCTTACAGAGCAGTTTACGTTTGCCAAAATTTTTTTAACACGAATGTTAACATAAATTCAACACAAAATTTATTTTGCCACAACATAAACACTGCCTTAATGTTGACAGCACAGCAAGGAGGAAATGTTGTTAGAAAAGTACTTAAAGTTACATTAACATTAATGGTTAAAAAGTTTATTACATTAACAGCAACACTAGTTACAGACGGCTCACAGATAACAAAAAGTAACATTAATACTGTTGGCATAACATTAGACTGTTATCTGTGTGGCCAATCACAGAATTCGTACGTCCCCATCAAAGGAACCGCGACGCCATTTTTTCTCTGTTTACTTAATTGCTCCATATGCAGACACTGCAACGTAAGTGGTTTCCAGACCTCAAACGTATACCTGCGAGCTTTGCAAGCACACCCATGTATTTCTGGTACTCTCTACTGTAACATATGCTGCAATGTATTGAATCTGTCTGTTTCGTAGTTTACTCATCAGCTGCTAACAAAGAGTTCTGCAGCTGACCTCACGCCACGCGTGTAATGAGTGTCTCAGTGTTAGCTTATGAGTAGAGACCTGAAAAATTCGCGAGTTAAATAACCCGTAGGCTAGACTCTACAGTCTTATGTACAAATATGTAAATATCAACAGCGCATTGGTTGTCTGCTGTCACAGTGGAAGGCGACAATTGGACACCGTTCTTCAGGAGGTGTCAAACACCGTGTGAACCAATGGCATAAGCTATATAAACGCACGTGTTTTGAATTCTGGCTTGTCCCAAAATGAATCCGCGAATTCTTCAGGTCTCTACTAATGAGTGATCACAATACTTAATACTTAAGTTTACTCTAGCTCCGTGGAAGATGCCTTCGTACACCGAGAGCCTACAGCTGTGAGAGAGCAAAAGTGTTCCTTTCAATCAGTGAGCTCGCATTTGGAAAGATCCAGACTCGATTACTTTGAAGGATCAAGGCTCGATTCCCGGTCCGGCCATCCTGCTTTAAGTTCTCCATAGTATTCCGGCNACTCGATTACTTTGAAGGATCAAGGCTCGATTCCCGGTCCGGCCATCCTGCTTTAAGTTCTCCATAGTATTCCGGCATTACTCCAGGCGAGTGCCGGGATGGTTCCTTACTTCAGGTCACTGCAGCTTCCTTCCGCACTCCTGCTTCTCGACTTGCTCCGCCTCTAATGACTTCGCTGTCGACGGTACGTCAAGCCCCACCTACCTACCGCCACTGTTACACTGCGTAACCCCTGAGTTAGGACCAACGAAATCCCCGCACCACGGTCGTCACAATATTTTCGCAGCTTCGAAGGTTTCCGGATGCTCCTGGCTTGGTGACGTAAAAACTTTTCTCCAGATCGGGTTACTTTGTGCTTCGTTTTTGTATGGCACCATGATGTGCCGTGCTAAATTTCGCCGCATAGGGCACGCGGAGCAAACGCGGAGAAGGGAGGGGGAGGGGGGCGACCGATGACGCAACCCTCTCACGGCAATCAGAGCGAGCCACCAGCAATCCGGTCTGACCTCCACCAAAAATACGACTAAAAACGGATCCATACTTTGGCAGATGACGTCGCCGATAGAGAGATGAGCGGAATTCACCGGCAGTCATTCACGCGTGACCAAATATTTCTGCCTCATCTGCGTCGGCAATTCCGAGCTTCGTGGGGCTGTGCCCATCGCCGGGAAGTGAGTTTTCACACATTTTAAAGTTATTTGCGAGACGAGGGTCTTGAGGTTACCAAGCAATGTTTTCCATTATTATTTTTCTCTGAGGAGAGCAACGATGCAACTTTGTAACTCGCCGAACATCACAAACTCTCACAGCATTTCCAATAAATCACTATAAATTACACAGCACCAGCTAACTCATGGAGAGTGATGAGGAATCTAAGGAGGAAACTACCATAATTAAAAGTCACCACAATTATTTCTAAGTGCCCACAAGGCATTGTCGCAAAGGTGTCCTAATTGGTTTCCGAGAGTTCAATTGCTTCACGCAAGCTCCCCACACTGAGCCTTTAGTATGTAAAACGTTACTCTGGCCTCCCGCGAGTGTTCGGCACTCACGTCCCGTGGTTAACAAAGCAATATGTACAAGCCTATCAAAGGCCTACACCCCCAACTCCTGTCTATCTCCTCTCTGCCTCGTCCTGGCTACCGCAGTTACCCCCTCGCAGCTCGGGTTGACACGAGAATCCCTGAAGTGTGAACCGTCTGCCATCTTCCCCATGGACACAAATTTATTTTATAAATGAATATCACATATTATTCTCTGAGGAATGACTCTAAACAACTAATTAAAATTACCCAAAATACACATAACTTTATAAAATACTAATTATACAATTGTGGCAACTTGTAAGCCTGTACCGCGAAACATAATTTTTGATGGAAACCTCTTCGGTCGCCTTGTTTACCGCGTTACTGAATTATGAGGGTGATGCCGACGTTGTCTGCGCGGCAAGTTGACGTCAGTGCAAGTTTCCGGCGCAGACAACGTGGATAACGCGGAAGCAACGCGAAGCTACCTGATTGGTTGTTGGTGCCGTCTGCTGTGCCTGGTTGGCGTGACGCGAGGCGCTCCGTGTGAGTCTACCAACACGGTGACCTCGAAGCTCAGCGCCTGACGTCTTCCTCGCCAAGCACAGTCCGCGACCCCGGCCGGCGCGCGGCGGTTCCGACCACCGCTGTTCTGGTCACGATCGTGGAAAAATTTGCGCGTACCTCGCGAGTAAGGTTCATTATACTCAGGTTGGCAAGCTCAATGCTTTTAGTTCGGCAACTAAAATTTTTCGCCACTGGGTAAGCGCTAAGGTAGCATATGTACAGGATTTTATTTATTTTATACTTTATAATACCAAATAAGCGCAACAATCATAAATCAAATATAAAATAACTAAGTAAGTAAAATCTTTCTCTTTCATTATTCACGTAGCTTAAAATTTCAATGAAAAGTTACCTCTTTGGAACACTGCGCACCTAGCGGCAGAAATTTTCCTTATGCCAAACTCTCCCTTAAGAAAACTCGTTTTGTTCCTAACCTGAGTAGAATTAACCTTAGCCGTGAATTGTCACACGCACGCACACGTTACTGTGGCGTATGAAGTCAAGAGCGCTGCCTACCATCTTGCAAACCACAGAGTTTAAATGGGAAATCATTGTTAAATTAATTTCCTTCTCAGTGCGTCAATTTTAAAAATCACCTTTCCAAACAAAAAAAAAGTATTTTACATGAAATTTCTTAAGGAATGCAGGCACGTCTGAGTCTTAAAAGTTAAAGGGGCGACCGAGACATGCGCATCAATTCTCTCATCGCCCCTACGCGCAAAGCACTGAAAAGGAGTGCAGTCTTGCTGTCGATAACGCGCCTCTATGAGACTTTCAGCGGAAACCCTACCATTTTATGACGTAATAATAAAAATAAATGTTTGATGCATGTCCCTATTATTTTTTTAATGTTTTGTACCGGAATGTTCATACCTAAATATGAACGTGAAAACACCCGTTCGAGCCATTTTCACTATCACAAAAACATGCTTTAGAGAGAAATGGAGGAACTGAAAATCCTATACAGAAGCGTAACGTTTCTCAAATGCTATTCGTAAGCAGACTTCACTTAGACGCGTTGGGCTGTTTTTTAATAAAACGTTTACTGCTGGAGCCTAATTTTGTGTTTAATTTTTTTTCTAAAATTTATNCGCGTTGGGCTGTTTTTTAATAAAACGTTTACTGCTGGAGCCTAATTTTGTGTTTAATTTTTTTTCTAAAATTTATTACTAAAATTTACTTTCTACAAAAAATAATTAATTAATGTATTTATTTGCAAATTTCTAAACGTGACAGCATTTTCTGAGGAAATTGGGTATTGATTTTTTTTCGTTTGAAACAGTTGTCTTTAAAATTGGTTCATTGAGGAGGAGTTACTTTATCATTCATTTCACATTTAATCTCCGTGGTTGCAGGCTGGGAAGACAGAGCCCTGAAAATCCACACGGAGGCAGGGGGTAACCGTTTCCAATTATACAGACAACCCCGTAAAATCCCAAGTGGCTATAGCTGTGGTAATTTCTTTGAACCCCTTGACGTACAAATTTATGCTTCGTTTCAGGTTTTGCAAGAGAAGACATTTTTAGTGTGAATAATACTTACGAATTTCTCTCACGCCAACTGACACCTTGGCACGAATGGAAATGATTCCAATAGTTCCATGGCATTAGATGTAACCAATTAAAAAATAGTTGGTGCTTCAGTAGCAACCAGTGGCATTTCCCAGGGAAAGGCCCCCTACCTGTATTAATGCTGGCCTCTATACTTGTACAGCACCAGTCATGATTCCACCTGTCCGGAAATATTTCAGACGTCAACGAGTATACTCAGGATAATATGTCAAGCGGTTAAACTCAGTTTAACGGCTGAGATAGTTGCAAGGTTTCCAATCATTTGAGATTTTTCTCGGAACGTGATTTGAAAAACCACTGAGAATATAATCACCTCCAAATACAACAGTTGGCCGGAATCGAACCGGCGACCACCCGAATGTTAGTCAGACACACCACGACATGTTCAAACATACTATCTTATGCGTGGTTATATAGTTATGATTCAGTGTGTCACCGTGTTCATTTTTAGGCTAATCGAAAATAGCTTTTTCATGGGGCGGATACCTACTTGTGGCAGATTTAGTGTTAAGGGCACTGCCTACCGGCTGGCAGCTGCGAAATTTAAATAGGAAAGCCAATGTTGAGGGAACTTCGACTCAGTGCGTTAATTTTAAAGATACGCGTGTCAAACAAAATGTATTATTTACAAATTTTTTACGAGAAGTTCCCTACAGCGGAGATATTTCCATGTGTGCAAGGAACTTTTAAAATTTGTGTTTTACAAAAAAGTGCATACTGCCTATATATTGAAAATATACGCTCGTAGGGATCTTTAAAAAAAAAAAAAAAAAAAAAAAAAAAAAAAACCGTGAAGAATACGTCTTGTTTGAAACGCCTATCTTTAAAATTAACGCTCTTAGGCAAAATTTCCTCAACATGGGATTTCCTATCTAAATCTCGCAGCTGCCAGCCGGTAGGCAGTGCCCTTAAAGCGAATATATAGTTATTTCCATATTTTCGACCCAGCTTGACTTTTGTGTGAGAGAATTTCTAGATTACCCTGCTTCGGTTGTGGTAATGTCTTGTCATTGTAAAGTTACGTTTTAATAACACCAGAATACTTTCCGAGAATCTGTTTGAAATGCATGCATTCGCATTAATTGCGGTGTATGTCAGAAGGTAACCTTTTTGATGAATTATCATTTAGATTTTCTTTGTTTAGTCGTTACCGAATCGTCTTATTGAAATAACTATTTGTCTAGTAAACGGAATACATAGTTGTTAATCGTTATTAAACATAACCCTCGCTTGTTAGAGTATATTCGCTGTTTCTTCACGCTTTTTTCAAACCTTTGAAAAATCACCCCATGTATCGAATGTTTGGTTCTTTTCTGAACATGCCGTGTATCACAAACGCTTTATAATTCTGTCAACATGAAAGTGCCTTGTTTTTTGGTTAAATTGAAATTTATTACATTTTATCTCTAAATTACAATATTTAATTCATAATTAATGAAAATAAAACTAGAGGGGAAATAAGATGTGTTGGAAGTGCCTAGTAAGAAATAGTTCTTATGCAAAATATTATTGGAGTGAGTGCGCACGAATGCGGTGCGCTGTCCTTTTAGTGTGAATTTGTAGACAAGGTTAAGCTTCGTTTTCATGATGCGAAGGAATATACTGGAAGTAGAACTTAAGCAGGGCTTTAGAAAAGTTGGAANTTCATGATGCGAAGGAATATACTGGAAGTAGAACTTAAGCAGGGCTTTAGAAAAGTTGGAAGTAATAGTGAATACACTGTACATTCAGCTACTTGGTGTGTTTTATGTAATTTATATGTTCGTGAAGAGTGTTGCCAAGTTAAAGAATGTTTAGATATTATACCAGCATGCACCCTCGAAGAACACAATTTCGCACGTTTATGTTGGAATATAGTTTTTGAGACATTGTCCTTTCTGATACATATCCGCAACGCGCATGACAATGCAATTCTGCACCGTTGAAATAACACACGCCGAATACCCCGCAGTCATTAAATTATTTCTTATAAAAAGTCTGCATGTACTAAGTGTTTTCTACAATTGTGACATTTCTTTTTCCAAAATTGCAACACATGAGAGTTGCGCGCATTTAGGTTTCGAAACCTCTTGTCCCTTTCAGTCANGAGTATATTCGCTGTTTCTTCACGCTTTTTTCAAACCTTTGAAAAATCACCCCATGTATCGAATGTTTGGTTCTTTTCTGAACATGCCGTGTATCACAAACGCTTTATAATTCTGTCAACATGAAAGTGCCTTATTTTTTGGTTAAATTGAAATTTATTACATTTTATCTCTAAATTACAATATTTAATTCATAATTAATAAAAATAAAACTAGAGGGGAAATAGATGTGTTGGAAGTGCCTAGTAAGAAATAGTTCTTATGCAAACTATTATTGGAGTGAGTGCGCACGAATGCGGTGCGCTGTCCTTTTAGTGTGAATTTGTAGACAAGGTTAAGCTTCGNTTATTGGAGTGAGTGCGCACGAATGCGGTGCGCTGTCCTTTTAGTGTGAATTTGTAGACAAGGTTAAGCTTCGTTTATATGATGCGAAGGGATATACTGGAAGTAGAACTTCAGCAGGGCTTTAGAAGAGTTGGAAGTAATAGTGAATACACTGTACATTCAGCTATTTGGTGTGTTTTATGTAATTTATATGTTCGTGAAGAGTGTTGCCAAGTTAAAGAATGTTTAGATATTATACCAGCATGCACCCTCGAAGAACACAACTTCGCACGTTTATGTTGGAATATAGTTTTTGAGACATTGTCCTTTCTGATACATATCCGCAACGCGCATGACAATGCAATTCTGCACCGTTGAAATAACACACGCCGAATACCCAGCAGTCATTAAATTATTTCTTATAAAAAGTCTGCATGTATTAAGTGTTTTCTACAATTGTGACATATTTCTTTTTCCAAAATTGCAACACATGAGAGTTGCGCGCATTTAGGTTTCGAAACCTCTTGTCCCTTTCAGTCACAGTGTTCTCTATCTGGGACGTTGCATATAAAGTGGCTCGAATGGTCTGCACTGTACACAGCAGAAAATATCGTCCAATGAGAACGGTTCCCNACAGTGTTCTCTATCTGGGACGTTGCATATAAAGTGGCTCGAATGGTCTGCACTGTACACAGCAGAAAATATCGTCCAATGAGAACGGTTCCCTACGTGTGGGAGACATCATTCGCTGGTGAGACTATGTTCCGTGGCTTCATAAACCACTGCTGCCAGTAACACAAAGCACAAATAGATTTCTATTGGTCTTGATGTTAGAAAAAGCGTCGTCTGGTTATCTGTACAGTTCCGAAGAAAAGATTTGTTTGTTACAACGTATAAAATTATATATTAAGTTTTTACTGAAAGGGTTAAACGCTGTTCTGGGTCCGGCTGCGATGTCATACGAAAACATACGCGTAATAAAAGTGTTGCGAAAAGCGGTCGCTAAAAACGAAATGATTACGTTTGTCGACATACCAAAACAGTCGCAATAAACTCGGCGAGTGTACGAGACACATCGCTAGTCGTGTCCGCGTGTAATAGCTCCGTGGTAATTACCACGACGTTCCTTCGGCCATCTGCGAGCGCAATACGGTTGTGTGCATACCGGAGTTGATTGCCCGGAGATCCGGAGCGCGCTAGTGATATGAGGACGACACCCGGGCATCCAGCGTCGTAGAGGACGACGTCCCATCAACCCCTGTAATGCCGCCTCCAGAGAACATCGTACAATTGGGCTTGCAATTCCAAATGGGAGACAACATCCCTACAAATCCAAGTGGGAAGTAACATCAACTCCTGCACTGGGGAGCTAATACGCAGGGTTATTCAGGACACACCCACCAAAACGTAGGTATTCCAGCCGTCCTTGCAGCACAGAAAAAAATGTGTAAACCAAACTGAAATGTTTTTGTTATAACACAAATTATAGTACTTTTACAACTAATTTGTTTGTAAAACTGTTGAATTTGTACTTCTGCGAAAACAGGATTTGCAAAGTGAGTGAGTAAAGAGATTTGGGCAGCACTTAAAGCGAGGTNTATGAGGACGACGCCCGGGCATCCAGCGTCGTAGAGGACGACGTCCCATCAACCCCTGTAATGCCGCCTCCAGAGAACATCGTACAAGCGGGCTTGCAATTACAAATGGGAGACGACATCCCTACAAATCCAAGTGGGAAGTAACATCAGCTCCTGCACTGGGGAGCGAATACGTAGGGTTATTCAGGACACACCCACCAAAACGTAGGTATTCCAGCCGACCTTGCGGCACAGAAACAAATGTGTAAACCGAACTGAAATGTTTTTGTAATAACATAAATTATAGTACTTTTACAACTAATTTGTTTGTAAAACTGTCGAATTTGTACTTCTGCGAAAACAGGATTTGCAAAGTGAGTGAGTAAAGAGATTTGGGCAGCACTTAAAGCGAGGTNTGAATTTGTACTTCTGCGAAAACAGGATTTGCAAAGTGAGTGAGTAAAGAGATTTGGGCAGCACTTAAAGCGAGGTATTGAGAGCCGATGAGGATGATTGAGGCGAGCATGGAGCAGCGCCGGGATGAAAGAGCGGGGGAAACGGGATACCCCGAGAAAACCCACCGACAAGCAGCATCGTCCGGCACGATTCCCACATACGAAAATCCGGGAGTGACCCGGCCGGGGATTGAATCCGGTTCGCCTTGGTGGGAGGCGAGCAGGCTAACCGCATTACCCGTTCTCTAATTGATTGCGCGAGGCTCTGGGAACGAGCCGTCTGTCTGATTGACTACTGTGTGCTGTGAAATGATCCCTAATTGTTGGGTTGCTTGCTGGCAAGTACATTCTAAAAAAAAAATTTCTGCTTTTACAAGAAAACCCCTTGGAAACCCTGTTGCCTAGAAAATACGTTGTAGAACTACAAACAGTTTTCTTTTAATATCTGCAAAACATATATCTGCAATATTGCAAATTATAGGCTTGTATTACAGCTTACATTATTGAGAAGTGGACATAACATTTTTTATTGTCTGTCTCGTGTAAGTTGGCGAGATTTTGACAGCTCGACGAAATTAGCGCCAGTGTTTATTTTCCGTTTATGTATCCTTTCGCTATCAGCTGGTGCGTCAATTGGCGGCTGTATATTAATTTTATTAGCAGGATGTCAGCTAATTCACTTTACATTGTAATGCTAAANATTAGCAGGATGTCAGCTAATTCACTTTACATTGTAATGCTAAACAAATTTTAAGGTATTTATTGGCTCACATCTGTCTAAAAAATTTGTAGATTTTAAAAGTAAAAACAGAAAACCTTGAAAAAAATTAAATATTAGTTACTTATTTTTTATTTATTACAGACAATGAATTTGAGTTAAAATTTGCGAGACAGTAATTGTAGTTCTTATCACACTTTGGATGTTACAGCTAAAATGTTAAGACTGGAAATAAAAGTAGTATGGGAAACTTTCTTGACAACACATTTTTCATTCGCCAACAAGCAACTAACCAACGACTTTTGCAAAGCAGTTATTCTGCTATTACTGATACCAAACAGCTTGAGTTAGAAATATGTGGCGTGGAATAAAGTAAGAATTCTTCGAAACTACTCACGCGTAGAAGATCGTGTTGTAACAGATGGCGTCGTAGGACTTGTTGTCAACTACCTCAACAGGTAGCAGCACTTTTACCTGACTCTTGATTCCGTCTTTGTAAAAGTTTACTTTTATCCTTTTATTGGCTCAAAACGACAAGAGTTAAAAATATATTTCGTCGAATTATTTGAAAAAATTATTTAACTATACCCTTCTATATTTCTGTAGGCTTTTGGAATTAATATCAAGCATGTATGGAAGGTGTGGAGAGTGGCGGTATGATATAAAAATATCTTCCAATGTTTGAAGTTGCATTTCATTTGAATACGATCCGTTTTAATGTCCGTTTCATTTTNACAAATTTTAAGGTATTTATTGGCTCACATCTGTCTAAAAAATTTGTAGATTTTAAAAGTAAAAACAGAAAACCTTAAAAAAAATTAAATATTAGTTACTTATTTTTTTATTTATTACAGACAATGAATTTGGGTTAAAATTTGCGGGACAGTAATTGTAGTTCTTATCACACTTTGGATGTTACAGCTAATATGTTAAGACTGGAAATAAAAGTAATACGGGAAACTTTCTTGACAACGCACTTTTCATTCGCCAACAAGCAACTTACCAACGACTTTTGCAAAGCAGTTATTCTGCTATTACTGATACCAAACAGCTTGAGTTAGAAATATGTGGCGTGGAATAAAGTAAGAATTCTTCGAAACTACTCACGCGTACCCCATTTTATTCGTTTTATTAATACAGAATAACAACAACACGAAAACAGCAAAAATTTGGGTTAGCGGGAGAACTGGTTGTAGTTCGGGATCTGGCCGACATATAGCGTAGAAGATCGTGTTGTAACAGATGGCGTCGTAGGCCTTGTTGTCAACTACCTCAACAGGTAGCAGCACTTTTACCTGACTCTTGATTCCGTCTTTGTAAAAGTTTACTTTTATCCTTTTATTGGCTCAAAACGACAAGAGTTAAAAATATATTTCGTCGAATTATTTGAAAAAATTATTTAACTATACCCTTCTATATTTCTGTAGGCTTTTGGAATTAATATCAAGCATGTATGGAAGGTGTGGAGAGTGGCGGTATGATATAAAAATATCTTCCAATGTTTGAAGTTGCATTTCATTTGAATACGATCCGTTTTAATGTCCGTTTCATTTTNACTTTTACCTGACTCTTGATTCCGTCTTTGTAAAAGTTTACTTTTATCCTTTTATTGGCTCAAAACGACAAGAGTTTGAAATATATTTCGTCGAATTATTTGAAAAAATTTTTTAACTATACCCTTCTATATTTCCGTAGGCTTTTGGAATTAATATCAAGCATGTATGGAAGGTGTGGAGAGTGGCGGTACGATATAAAAATATCTTCCAATGTTTGAAGTTGCATTTCATTTGAATACGATCCGTTTTAATGTCCGTTTCATTTTNCGATATAAAAATATCTTCCAATGTTTGAAGTTGCATTTCATTTGAATACGATCCGTTTTAATGTCCGTTTCATTTTGAAAACATATAAATTACTACTTTAGCACGAAGTTTAGTTTCTAACACTAATAACAGCTGGTTTGTGACACACGTAAAATAAAACGTATTAATTCATCTACGAACTCTTTCTTATCCGCGTATTTTCTGCTTGTTTGATGTGCGTCGGCAGTGCAGTCAGAATAGCCAACGTAATATTAATTTTCATTTGTTCATGCATCAGCTGATACAGAATTTTGTAAATGTCACGTTGTTTGTTACGTATACATCAAGTTGCCACTCACTGACTGTCAAAATCTCGCCAACTTATATGAGACAGACCATACGTCAAAAATAACTCTTGGAGTTTGAATGAGAACTTTAAACATTGTGTTTGGACACCCCTACAAAATACCCAGCTGTTTAGGAATAATGTGTTTTGTACCAAACCCTTGTAATGCACTTCACGCGTCAGACGGTTTGAGTCCTTATTTTATCTGCAATGTGATGAATTTGTGTTAATTTTTAGTCACTTTGACAGATTAAGATAAATACCTTACGTAACAGCATCAAAGCAAGGTTTACTTTCTTGACTGAACTGGTATGCTTTTCAAACAGTGCACCAATAGTAATGTGTCATCCCTGACTTTCCAGTAATATTTGCAAGTAATATATTCAGTCAACAAAAACCATTCAACAGATTNAGTAATGTGTCATCCCTGACTTTCCAGTAATATTTGCAAGTAATATATTCAGTCAACAAAAACCATTCAACAGATTTTATTTGAAATTTGTAAATTTGGCGTAGTCCTCAGAAATTATTTAACTGCAATTTGTAATGCACATATTGAAGGCACTCGTTATTGTATTTGTACACTATAAGTCTCTGTTATAATTGACTAAATATGGAAATTTTTATATTGATGTTAGTTGCGCAATCGGAAGTCCAAAAGCTAAGCTATATATATACATACATATACATATTTTTTAACAGGAAAAATAACTTTGTGGTGCTTTTACACTTACAGTTTATAATGCTATAAGCGCACATATAAACTTAATTTAAAACATATTTTTTAAAGAAAAAACCTTCAATATTTTGTTTCATTTACCTATATCAAACAAAGTAATATGGTAAGAAATCCGAGTATTTCAAAGAAAACAAATTCAGAGGGAAGTGAAATAAGTTCATTCTTTCATTTACTTATTGTTCAGAAGCTTTGAGACATGCAATACCGGTGTACATTTATATGTTTATTTGTGTATAGTAAACCTTAAACAAAGTGCCTAGAAAATAAGTTTATGCATAAAGTTTTATGCCATTTCAGGCAAAAAAAAACCTTCGAAAATTGTTATCGATAGCTTTTACAGGCGTGTGATAAGGGAAACTATTAGAGAATTTTACGTTGCCAAGAAAATCGTACCAACTGTAGGTAAACTTATGCCAGTTCTGCGTGAAAAGATTGCGTGGAATTGGAGTCAGTCATCTCTACGAAGACTGCTCAAAGAAATGGGCTTCTTGTGGAAAAGATCACAAAAGAAGTGGGTGTTTCTTGTTGAAAGTATTTGACAACAATGAAACAGCTGAGAAGAGAAGGCAGGAACATATTCTACATTGACGAAACGTGGATTGACATTANAGTCATCTCTACGAAGACTGCTCAAAGAAATGGGCTTCTTGTGGAAAAGATCACAAAAGAAGTGGGTGTTTCTTGTTGAAAGTATTTGACAACAATGAAACAGCTGAGAAGAGAAGGCAGGAACATATTCTACATTGACGAAACATGGATTGACATTCATTTGACATTTAAGAAGTGCTGGCAAAAGAGAGGTGACGCTGAAGGGTTGTCAGAAAGTGGTAATGCAGCAAACAGACTTGTTGTTGTGCATATCGGGTCGCAAGAAGGTTTTCTTCTGGGCGGGCAGTTAATTTACAAGGAAAATTCAACGACAGGTGATTATCACGGGCAGATGAATGCTCTAAATTTTGAGAAGTTGATTTTGCAGCCAGTTTTACCAAATATGCTACCAAATTCCGTGATAGTTATGGACAATGCACCATATCATTCGAAGCAAGTAGAAGGCCACTGTCAAAATATGACGCGAAGAAAGAAATCGTGGCGTAGCTACAAGGAAAAGGGGTCTCTTGCGACGAAACAATGAGAAAAGCTACTCTCATTGGATTGCTTGAAAACCATTGACAAAGAGAAAAAATATTCGCTGTCGACAGGATATTCCAGCAACATGGCCATAATGTACTTATATTGCCTCCTTGTATGTGCAATTTCAATGTCATTGAACTAGCCTGGGCTAAGATTAAACGTCACATCAGAGCTCACAACACAACTGGAGATTTATCACTGCAAGTCTTACAGATGCTAACAATAGAAGCCGTAGACGCCGTGACAAAGAAAGACTGGGTGGGATATTGCAGACACGTTGAAGGAATTGAAGAAGAGTATTAGAAGAACTACTGCCTCATGGAGTTAGCAGTACATGAGTTCTTAATCAAACTGAATAGTGACAGTGATGACACAGATGATGAAAGAGCAAACAATTCACACCATGACAGCTGCAGTGAGCAAGAAATTTTTAGTGAATGTGATAGCGACAGCTTTTGCTTAGATCAGCATTTGTAAATATTGAAACTACATTATATCTTGCTAATGCATGTACTCTGCAGTGTCATTAAATTCTTTTGCTTAATCACTTTTTAATTAGTGAGCTATGAATGGTTTTACTTTTCCCTAAGCTTCCTCAAAAACAGCGAATAAACATTGTTAACAAGTCTACGTTTAGACATATTCGTAGCATGTGTTATCAGTTTGTAAAATTGTTATCCACTTTTATTTGTACTTATACTATTACATACATTATCTTTCTTTTATATTTACTTATACTATTACATACAAATTTTTTGTCGAAGCAACTGGAATCATGACTTTTACATGGTGTTATTTGAGCAATTAATAGTCTTAATTATGAATACTTGTAAATAAGTAGATTTAAACTGAACATTTTAGTATCTCTTCTCTTATTTGGACTTTATGTTCCCCACACCATGGTCTTGCTATCACTGCTCATTCTTATAGTCACTATGTACCTTAACATTATATGCTCATGTCTTGTTCAGTAATAATTGGTTACAACTGAATACTTGTACCTCAGTATTTTACATTATTTAGGCTTATTTCTTACATTATAATCTTGGGTCTTTATTGTTTAATGTTATCATCATGTTGTTATAATAATATGCTATCAAACTGTGTTCNAGTAATGTGTCATCCCTGACTTTCCAGTAATATTTGCAAGTAATATATTCAGTCAACAAAAACCATTCAACAGATTGTATTTGAAATTTGTAAATTTGGCGTAGTCCTCAGAAATTATTTAACTGCAATTTGTAATGCACATCTTGAAGGCACTCGTTATTGTATTTGTACACTATAAGTCTCTGTTATAATTGACTAAATATGGAAATTTTTATATTGATGTTAGTTGCGCAATCGGAAGTCCAAAAGCTAAGCTATATATATACATACATATACATATTTTTTTAACAGGAAAAATAACTTTGTGGTGCTTTTACACACACAGTTTATAATGCTATAAGCGCACATAGAAACTTAATTTAAAACATATTTTTTAAAGAAAAAACCTTCAATATTTTGTTTTATTTATCTTTATCAAACAAAGTAATATGGTGAGAAATCCGAGTATTTCAAAGAAAACAAATTCAGAGGGAAGTGAAATAAGTTCATTCTTTCATTTACTTATTGTTCAGAAGCTTTGAGACATGCAATACCGGTGTACATTTATAAGTTTATTTGTGTATAGTAAACCCTAAACAAAGTGCCTAGAAAATAAGTTTATGCATAAGTTTTTATGTCATTTCAGGCAAAAAAAAACTACGAAAATTGTTATCGATAGCTTTTACAGGCGTGTGATAAGGGAAACTATTAGAGGATTTTACGTCGCCAAGAAAATCGTACCAACTGTAGGTAAACTTATGCCAGTTCTGCGTGAAAAGATTGCGTGGATTTGGAGTCAGTCGTCTCTACGAAGACTGCTCAAAGAAATGGGCTTCTTGTGGAAAAGATCACAAAAGAAGTGGGTGTTTCTTGTTGAAAGTATTTGACAACAATGAAACAGCTGAAAAGAGAAGGCAGGAACATATTCTACATTGACGAAACATGGATTGACATTCATTTGACATTTAAGAAGTGCTGGCAAAAGAGAGGTGACGCTGAAGGGTTGTCAGAAAGTGGTAATGCAGCAAACAGACTTGTTGTTGTGCATATCGGGTCGCAAGAAGGTTTTCTTCTGGGCGGGCAGTTAATTTACAAGGAAAATTCAACGACAGGTGATTATCACGGGCAGATGAATGCTCTAAATTTTGAGAAGTTGATTTTGCAGCCAGTTTTACCAAATTTGCCACCAAATTCCGTGATAGTTATGGACAATGCACCATATCATTCGAAGCAAGTAGAAGGCCACCGTCAAAATATGACGCGAAGAAAGAAATCGTGGCGTAGCTACAAGGAAAAGGGGTCTCTTGGGACGAAACAATGAGAAAAGCTACTCTCATTGGATTGCTTGAAAACCATCGACCAAGAGAAAAAATGTTCGCTGTCGACAGGATATTCCAGCAACATGGCCATACTGTACTTAGATTGCCCCCTTATATATGCGATTTCAATGTCATTGAACTAGCCTGGGCTAAGATTGAACGCCACATCAGAGCTCACAACACGACTGGGGATTTATCACTGCGAGTCTTACAGAGGCTAACAATAGAAGCCGTAGACGCCGTGACAAAGAAAGACTGGGTGGGATATTGCAGACACGTTGAAGGAATTGAAGAAGAGTATTAGGAGAACTACTGCCTCATGGAGTTAGCAGTAGATGAGTTCTTAATCAAACTGAATAGTGACAGTGATGACACAGATGATGAGAAAGCAAACAACTCACACCATGACAGCTGCAGTGAGCAAGAAATTGTTAGTGAATGTGATAGCGACAGCTCTTGCTTAGATCAGCATTTGTAAATATTGAAACTACATTATATCTTGCTAATGCATGTACTCTGCAGTGTCATTAAATTCTTTTGCTTAATCACTTTTTAATTAGTGAGCTATGAATGGTTTTACTTTTCCCTAAGCTTCCTCAAAAACAGCGAATAAACATTGTTAACAAGTCTACGTTTAGACATATTCGTAGCATGTGTTATCAGTTTGTAAAATTGTTATCCACTTTTATTTGTACTTATACTATTACATACATTATCTTTCTTTTATATTTACTTATACTATTACATACAAATTTTTTGTCGAAGCAACTGGAATCATGACTTTTACATGGTGTTATTTGAGCAATTAATAGTCTTAATTATGAATACTTGTAAATAAGTAGATTTAAACTGAACATTTTAGTATCTCTTCTCTTATTTGGACTTTATGTTCCCCACACCATGGTCTTGCTATCACTGCTCATTCTTATAGTCACTATGTACCTTAACATTATATGCTCATGTCTTGTTCAGTAATAATTGGTTACAACTGAATACTTGTACCTCAGTATTTTTCATTATTTAGGCTTATTTCTCACATTATAATCTTGGGTCTTTATTGTTTAATGTTATCATCATGTTGTTATAATAATATGCTATCAAACTGTGTTCNCACATTATAATCTTGGGTCTTTATTGTTTAATGTTATCATCATGTTGTTATAATAATATGCTATCAAACTGTGTTCAATTTTTATTTACTTTTTAAATTTTAATACTCGTAAATTGGTGGTTGTTAACTGATTATGTCACTGCGGTTTTTAAATTTCGTGTTTTGGAGACCTAATGATTTATTTATTTTTATTCATCTACCTTTGTATATTCAATTTATGGTGAGTACTTTTAAAGTTTTCTAATATATCACTTGCAAATTAGTGTTGTTAACTATTCAAGTTATTAAATAATTTTCATTGGTTTGACTTCTGGAAGTTGCTTCTTGAAAAAAGTATTCAGTTCACAAATGTCATCACAGCATGTCGAAACCCGCTGTTGAGGCAGTTCGCCTGCCACCACTGTGATACAGGTTCGATTCCTGGCGCCCGTTTTCCCCACCTTGCGTTCAGGCGCTGCTCCATGTCCATCACATTTCACCCACACCCCATCGGCTCTGAAGACCTCTTATACTAAGACTCGTCCAAACCTATCAATCAATCAATTAATCATTGTGTGTCATAATTAGAGACCTGGAAAATTCGCGAGTTCAATGACCTGCATGCTAGACTCTACAATCTTATGTACAAATATGCCGAAATAAACTGCACATTGGTTGTCTGCTGTCACAGTGGAAGGCAACGATTGAGCCAGCGCTCCCCAGGAGGGGTGAAACACTGTGTAGACCAATAGCTGAAGTTTTATTAACAAAGCTCTTTTGAATTCTAGCTTGTCCCGAAATGAATCCACGAATTTTTCTGGTCTCTATTCATAATACTTTATTGTCAGTCAGTTCACGTCACCAAATAGCTTGTACATATATTTAAGATAGAATTATAACTGTTTTTGTATTTGTTTATTGAAATGTATGCATATNTAGCTTGTACATATATTTAAGATAGAATTATAACTGTTTTTGTATTTGTTTATTGAAATGTATGCATATTTACTGTACTTTAGTGGTAGAATAGGCAAACATTTATTTTACTGCGGGAGCAGAAAATAAAGACAAAATAAACAAATTATATACAGTAAGATTTCTTGAAACTCTAACTCAGTTAAGTGTTGGAATCTTGAAGATTTTAATTTTATGTAAACTATTTTTAATTCCGCCTTTAAGGTATATTTTACTGACTGGCGAACAAATAAGTTAACTAACTTCATAACGATATGTCTATCGATTGTATCACCAACCTCTGCAAACCATATTTTCGCACAATTGTCTCGCTTACTGGTTTTTAATGTTAATGGGTAGTTTTATATACAATTATGCAATTTCAGTGAAACTACTTCATTTATTTTAAGTTGCTTTTTTGCTGGAAGCACTTGATACTAAATAAAATAGTTTGACAAACTTAGTATAAATATGCCTTATTAATTTTTAGTACTGACTATGATATTGAGGTTATCCCCACTCACCTGTGTAATATATTCGTATTCACGCCAATATATTTTTAAAAGCGTGTATGTGAAAAAATTAATACATCCACACTTTGCCTGGGACCTAAACCCAGAACATCTAGTACCGTATGCTGGCACGCAACAAACTATACTACAAAACAAAAATGTCGGCAATGGACGTGTTGATGTACCTTTCAAACTCTTCTGTTTTAAATTGTCAGTTGAATGTTTGCAGGACGCCCAGCACGTCGTTCAACGGTACCCCTTTCTCCAAAAAGGAGGGGGGGGGGCGACAGGCCAAACCCTCGGCATGCGAGGGGAGTGGGAGGTGAGCTAGATCTAGGGGGACCAACCCTCACAACGTTTGACGCTAACAGTACATGTCATGGAAACATCTCCGCTGTAGAAAACTTCTCCTAACAAATTACTGAAGAATACATTTTGCTTGAAACGCCTATCTTGAAAATTAATGCACCGAGGAAAATTTCCTCAACATGGGATTTTCCATTTAAATTTCGCAGCTGCCAGCAGGTAGGCAGTGCCCGTAAGGCTCGACTTCACCTATCATGCAGGAATTCTTCGTTTCCGTGTCATAATTTCAGTTTCAGAGGCATTATTGGAAATTATTGATTATATAAAATTTACAATTTACTAATTGTTTAACACTTTTTATGAAATTTTTAATGTGTGTTATTTCCTGCTTGCAAAAAAAGCAGGAACTTATAATTAAAAAAATATAAATTTGTTACTTTTTACAACCAGCACATAACACAATAAATTTAACGACAAAAATATTAAACTACTCGTATATTCTGTTTGCGGTTTCTTAACACTTTTGGAAACAAACCTTTGAAAAATCCTCCCATGTGAGAGGTGTTTGGTTTTCTCCTAAATATGTCTTATATCACATGCGTTTTATACTTCTGTCAATAAAAATGTATCTTATTTTTTGATAAATAAAATTTTTAGTCATATTTTATTCATAAATTATATTCCATTTATAATCAATACGATTAAGAACAGGGAAAAATTAGGTGTGTCGGAAATGCTTAGTAAAAATGGTTCTTATGTAAATATTATTACACTGAGAGCGCTGAATGTGGTGCATTGTCCCTTTGGTGTAATTTTCTAGATTAGGCTAAGCTTCATTTGCACGTGGCGGAGGAATATCCTGGAAGTAGAATTTCAGCAGGGCTTCGGAAAAGTTGGAATGACCGCNGGAGGAATATCCTGGAAGTGGAATTTCAGCAGGGCTTCGGAAAAGTTGGAATAACCGTGAATGGACTATAAAATGCCAATTTTCTATAATAGCACATTGTCAGTAATTGTTCTGAATCCGAAATTATGACACGAGAACGAAGAATTTCCGCGAAAGAGGTGAAGCCGAGCCTTAACAAGTAGCGAGGGATGGCCCTGATTCCTTCGCAGGATTCCCGACCCCTCGCTTTCCCCTCGCCGTCGTAAAACTGAGAATAACTATTGTTAGCGCGCGGTTTATAAACTCATTGCATACGAGCGCCCCTCCCGGGGAAGCGCGAGGACGTCTGCCAAAGGCAAAATGTGTCCGCCTAATAGACCGCCGGGAGGTTTTAATCTCCGCTTGCTGCCATCGAGAGGCGAGGCTTCGCGCCACCTCGTCACACCCCACCGCGCACCTCCTCCTCCTCAGCCTCCTTTGTGTGACGAAGAGTGAATCGGAGGGCGCCGAGGAAGATAGAAGAGTGCCGGCTGCGGCATCCTTCAAGATTTCCCAGATAAAGCAAAATCGAACCATCTTTCCTCGTCCCCTTTCTACCCGCCGATCGATACAAACACCGACAGATAATGGCGGTCGACGTAGCTAAATTTGACGTCGAGAATGAAAAACCATGTGCTTCTGTCTTTCCTCGCTGCTCCCGGTTATTTTTGTTGAACTGAGAGAGAGAGAGAGAGAGAGAGAATAGGGAGAGAGGTTGTGTGATGCCCCCAGCTCGCGATGAGAGCTCTCGCATTTTCTTCCGGAAAAAAAAAATGAAGAGTTAGGAAGTTGAAACCGCTACTGGGATAATTATTTTCCGCCCAAAATGGGTTCGGATTCTCATGACAGTTGCCGTATTCCTTTCGACCGCCACAACGGGGGTTGAGACGGGGCGAGGCAAGCTTGCTAGAACGGATTCTGTACTACTGACAATGTTAACGTAAAAAAAAAGGAGAAAACCACAAAAACGTAAATCCTCCATCATAATTTTTTTTTTAAAGTCACTGGTAAGTGTTGTGTTTAGGACTTTACATTGGTTCTGTATGAAAGCGTAGCAGAGGTTCATCTGGAACCCTTCTTAAAAGAAAGGTATGTCATCTTCAAAAAGAATTTCCGTGTTACGAAAAAAATCTATAATGCTGAGTTTCTTATAATAATTTATTAAAGCAGCACTCCTAATTGTGTCATTCTTCTCTTAAGCCTGAACAATACTTCCTTCATAGTGAAAATGTACACGTTTATAAAGATTAACTCTTCTAAAATATAAACGTCGATATATAAAGGCTCCGTGTTCGATTCTCTGTGGTATATTTAGGTTATATATTTGTAGAACTTCTGTTAATATTCTAAGGTAGTTATTTTAACTTACCAGGTATTCGTACTAATGGCGGCGCTTTCCATTAGTACAACCTGCAGGTTACCACCTAAAAGTTTATCTAGATACGACCTGCAGCATTTTATTGAGACCAAACACAGGCATAGAGGGCATAGGAAGGTTCGACGACTTACGATTTGGATAAGTGGTTCTTAAATTTTATTTTACTATGGACCACTATGTGTAAACTGTCAACCTATAGTATGGACCGCCTATACAGAATATTCGAAAACTCAGTTCCCAAACTCCAGACATAGTTTTTTTTGGACCAATAGTAACACAAAAGCCATATGCATTTATATCCGGAAACGTACTTTTATACCGAATAATTGTGTTCAAAGTTGCCACGTACAACACCTGCAGAACAAGGATGTCTGGCCATGCGCCAAAAACAAGTTTCACAGGAATTAGGCGCGCGACGCTGCGTATGTAATACTTTAGAGTCACGCGCCTATGTAACTTGTCCTACACGCATGATCGCACGGCCTTGCTCTCCAGGCGTTGTACACCACACCTTTCAATACAATTAAATTATATATAAATACTTTTCCGGATATACGTGCAAAAGGCTTTCGTATTACGATTGGTCCAAAAAAAACTATGTCTGGAGTTTGGGCATTCAGTTTCCTAAAATCTGATATATCGGCACTACTTAATTCACACACTAAAATATGCCCTAAGATAAAGATTTATTTGCAGATACCAAATACATTTGTTTGAAAAGTATTTTATTTACAATCAACAATATTTTGCTAATTCAACTAATTCGCGGTTTTTTTCAAACGTCTTTAATTAGTTCATTTGATCCAGATAAATAATTTAAAAGTAATTTGTTCTGCAGAATAATTATTTGGTTGTTTCAAAATTATCTGTATGTATTCAGTACACACAACTATTTTACAAGTATGTTCAACTAATTGCTATGGTTTCCGTAAACATCATAAATATCACGGTACAGTCAAATCAACATTTCGTTTGAAGAGGTCAAGCATTTGGCTACCTGGAACAATCTGATGTCTACACTGACAAGGAAGTTTCGTTGTATAAAACATAGCTTGTTTGGTGCAACATAATTGTTTGTATAGACGCAGCTGAATACGTGTATGACTCTACGTACATTAAACAGATTCGGTTATCATGGAAAAATGTGAGATTCGGACCCGAACATTTCGCGCCCGAAAGCTACGCCTTATAGCAACGTCGGCTATCGTGACTATCGACGGAGTAGGAATGTTTTTGAATACATACTTTTCTAACGTAGGACACGTGCGTAAATACAAGTTTTCAATTTTACAGCTTTATTTATTGTTACCTGTTGAACTTGTTTCATTGGAGTTGTTTATACCATTGTCAAGCAAACACTGCTACTATCTTAATTGCTACAAAAAAAAAAAAACTCTTGAGCCGTATTTTCGAACGAAGGTAAAGAAATGACCCGATGACCCTACAGCCAACCAAATAATGCCAGTACTGGACTAAGCTGATTTTGTGGCCGCTACAAATTCTGTAATACTACACATTTATTTAGTTACGTGAGCCACCAGTGCTTCGCGGACCACAGTTTGAGTATCACGTATATAGATCATACGAGTTTATTTAAGTAGTTAAAGAAGGTTATAACTTTCTCTGAATTTCATACAGCCATTAAGGAACTACGAACGAAGCGGTGCCTACAGCGACTACCAAATTTTGCATGATACTAGAAAATACGTTCTGTATCCTGCACAGGTAAATATTATCTGTTTTATGTCGTTTATTGAAATACGATACTAGCATGTTAATTAATTTTTAACAAAACTTAACTGGTTTTTAAGATCCTAAATTAACGCCTGGCACTGGATATCTAAATTGTGTTTTCACTTCACATTTTTATCTTATGATCAAATAACTCAAAAGTGTACTAGTTATTTCGGTAATCCACAATGAAATACTATAAAAATTAAGTACGAATATATTTTGAAAAAAAAAAAANNAAGAATATATATATATATATATATATATATATATATATATATATGCAAATGCATCGTGACAATAATTATTCATCATTTGTTAATACGTAAATAGCGGAATAAATTTCCGGCTTCCAAGTTACAAAATAAAGTTACTTTCCAAGTTTTGAGGAAACATTCTCAACAATTACTACGAAAAGATTTTAGTATTGTCCTAAGAATTAGCTAGTAATTTTTTTTCTTTTAAAGCTCCCGCATAACTTGTGCTTTCTACCGCGTGTGAGGCCGAGAAGCCTGGGAACGATATGGGCGACACTGCCACGAGCATCAAGTGCCCCATCGCCACTAAGCGCAAGACTGGAGTGCAGTGTTCTTGTCGCACTGCATGCATCTATAGGACTTTCAGCTATTACCCTACTATTTCATTGATGGTAAGTCTGCAGGAAGGTTCAATACAGGGCCCTTGGGTAGTTTTGTATGGTTATAACGTGTATATCCTAAGATACAGCGCTTTTAAAAAACCAATTTTTAGCCTTTCTGGGGTGCTATGAACTGGCGTTTCTGGAGTGCGTGACGTCTTGAAAACACTCGGCAGCCCTCGCCTGAAGGTGTGTGTGTTATTTTCGTAGATCAGCACGCTGGATGCGCGTTTAAAAGTTTCATTCAAAAACGTGCATTAAAAACACTCTGCAACGCAGTTCAAGCACCAGGTAGGTGGCAGCCTTAAGGTGGCCGCCTGGTATAGTCTATTCGCGGTTTCTTCACACTTTTTGAATCAAACATTTGAAAAATCACCCCATGTTTGACGTGTTTGGTTATCTCCTAAATATGCCGCGTATCGCAAACGTTTTATGGGCTCTGTTAACAAGAAATTATCTTATTTCTCGTTAAATTAAAGTTTTACTTGTGTTTTAATTATAAATTATGATATTTCATTTATATTAAATGTGAATAAAAACAGCGAGAAAACATGTGTGTTGGTAGCGCCTAGTAAGAAATAGTTCTTATACAAAATATCATTACAACTGAGTGCGCACGATTCGGTGCGTTGTCCTTTGGGGTAATTTCCTAGACCTAGTTTAACTTAGCTTGCATGAGGCGGAGGAATATCCTGGAAGTAGAACTTAAGCAGGGCTTCAGAAAAGTGTGAAGTAACCGTGAATGGATTATAGAAGGAATTTTGCACGTCTTGGGCCTTAAAGCGTGGGAACGCTAGGGGCGACTGAGACACGTGCATCAACTCTCTCAACGCCTCTACGCGCGAAGCACTGAAATGGCGTGCAGACTTTCAGCGGAGACCCTACCATTTAATGACGCAATAATAAAAATAAAGGTTTGATGCACGTCCCTATTCCTTTTTTAATGTTTTGTACCGGAATGTTCATACCTAAATATGATCGTGAAAACACCCGTTTGAGCCATCTTCATTATCACAAAAACATGCTATAGATAGAAATGGAGGAGACGCGTAACGTTTCTTAAATGCTATTCGTAAGCAGACCTCACTCAGACACGCTGGGCTGTTCTTTAATAAAACGTTTACTGCTGGAGCCCTGCAGACCGTTCGGCGGCCTGCCCAGGCGGCCAACTTAATGCGGCGGAGTATGCCTTCCAAAATACTGTTTCCTCCCACATTCCACCCTGGCTTTGTGGGGTTCTGGGCGCTGTGGCAAGTCTTTAAGCCCGTGCGCCTGGATTACATTTCTTCTGAAACAAATGGAGTTGCAAATGGTCACGACCGCCGGGCAAGGGCCTAATCTCCTTCCCAAAAGTGCTTTGTAATTTTTTTTTTGTGTTTGTGTTTTTTGTTTTCCTCCGCATCGTTTTATACTCTGTCCTCTTGTGCTCTGCAAAAAAAAAAAAAAAAATCCCTGCTGCAGGGGCAACGGTGGAGAATCGTCCGGAAGCAAGCACTACGCGAGGCAAATGCATTTCACTCTTGGGTGGGTCGTGAATGATACAGTTGGTTCATGGATAATTAAACTCGACTGGAGAGGCCTGCTTTTAGTATATATATATTTTTTTTCGCCATTCGTGTGTAGCTTTTCGCCACGTGTAAATATTAACATTTCCATTCCTCCTGATGATTATGAACCAGATGATACAGTGGAGTGTTAGACACGTAAAAATGTTGTTACCACGTCAATTATTACACTTCAGTACGTGTAAACTAGAAAGGAGCTGACTTCATTTGCCACTGATTTGAATACTACAATTTTACAGTCTATTCGCGGTTTCTTCACACTTTTTTGATCAAACCTTGTTTGGTTGTTTCCTAAATGATTCGTGTCTCACAACAGTTTTATACATATGTTAACATAAAAGTACATCATTTTTGGTTGAATTAAACTTGTGCCTGCACAGAATCCATACATTATAATGTTTCATTTGTAATTATACGAATACAAAGAGAGAAAAAAATAGGTGTGTTGGCAATGCCCAGTAAGTAGAACCCCAAGTATTTCGCGGATTGATGTGGCAACAGGCTAGGCGTTACAGTCCTCTGTACACTCGAGACACTATCGTCTGCTTATTGGTTGCTGCGATCAAGCGAGGCCTTCGTACAGGACTGTTCAAAGCTCACTCACACTACTCCTCCCTGCTTATTACTGGCTCGCAGTTAAACGGGGCGTGTACAAACAACTGCTGTCCAATCACAGTAGCAGGAGAAAATAAAAAGTGTTTGAAGTCTACCTCGTCACAGAAGGAACTCGCGAAATACTTGGGCATCTACCAATAATAAATAGTTCTTACGCAAAATGTTATTACACCGAGTGCGCACGAACTATGTGCGTGGTCCCTTTGGTGTGATTTTCTAGACTCGATTAAGCTTCGTTTTCACGAGGCGGAGGAATATTCTGGAAGTAGAACTTTAGCAGGGCTTCAATAAAGTTTGGAGTAACCGTGAATGGACTATATAGTAAGACCTTATGCATATAATCACTTTTCCTTACTCGCTGCCAAAAAACTGCGGTAATTGAAGTTACTGTTTACATAGAGGGAATGTGGGGTAGTTTGCAGGCTAATTCCTCAGTATAAGAACTCTACTTGATCCAACACTGGACTGCTGTTTTTTTTTTTCGCCAATAGCTCTATCAAAATAAACGTGGATAGCTTCTGAGGCAATAGAATGTTTTATATAAGGAAGTCCTTTGAGATGATTGTATACTTCCTCTAACTTAGTTTTAATGAAAACAGAATGTACATTAAAATTACTAAAGGTACTTTATTAACGTAAAATCGTGACTGAAAAAATTCGAACGTATATAAAAATGTTTATCACAGTTGAACATGTGATTTTGATGGTTATATTTGCGACGAGTGACGTCGGTTTTCGGGAATTGTAAATAAAACGAAACTCGGCCTACC
Source organism: Clitarchus hookeri (assembly GCA_002778355.1). Classification (NCBI taxonomy): domain Eukaryota; kingdom Metazoa; phylum Arthropoda; class Insecta; order Phasmatodea; family Phasmatidae; genus Clitarchus; species Clitarchus hookeri. The sequence continues at coordinate 317,766 of NQII01001119.1, read as the reverse complement.
GAATGTTTAGTTTAAGGCAGTAACAGAAAAGGAACATTTTAAGACTTGGCCTGAACTCAGTTGCAAAAGTTCTTCGTTCTCGCGTAATAATTTCGGATTCATAGTAATTACTAACAGTGTACGATCATAGAAAATTTACGTTTTACGAGTTCTTTAATATTTTTGTGCAAAATTTGTATTGTGTTGTATCTGCTTGTTGTAAAATGTCAAGAACTTATTTACATTTTATTAATAAGTTCAAGACTTTTTACAAAAATCCGATAACACACAATTAAAATCACGCACTAAACTATTAAACAACTCGTTAAATGTAAATTTTCTGTAATCGTACATTATCAATAATTTATATGAATCCGAAATTATGTTGCGAAAACGAAGAATTTCTGCAAAAGGGGTGAAGCCGATTGTGACACGGTGTATGTGATGGTATAGGGATCAGCCATGTTCATCTTGTAATTGCCAACGTTCTTAAATGAAAATACATTTAACACAGTGTGTATTCCGCGTTGTTAGCGCTGTAGAACCTTATTTAATTAATAAATGACTCCATCGATAATTCTTTCGATTCTGTACATTATTTTTCCTTTTTGTGTTATACGTTTCAAAATACTTGATGGCGATGAACTCAATAACAGAAAAAAAAAACCCTCAAAATGTGAATACTGAAGGCGAAACTGTTCTGCGAACAACGAAAAGTGTTAGAAAGTGTTCCATTCATCTCCTAGTTAGACGAAAGACGTTAAGTGTGAGCGTCTAATATCCGTTAATCAATATGTAAGATGCAGGCTTGCGTGCTCCAAATTTATTTTACTTAAGAGTTACATTGTAAAGCTCAAAACAGGTTAGCAATATGCCAGTGCAAAGTATGGTCAAGGCAGTGGTGGCGAGAATGCCTATCCGTCAGCGCAAACCACAACAGCAAAGCATGGCGGACAGTGAAGAAGAACATTGGATAGTGAATGACACAAAAGTAAGGATTCGCCGTTCGTGGCATGTTCAGCAGCATATCCGATGGTCTAACTACGCTGACGTAGAGCGCGTTCACTGTTGAACAATCACTGCTGACAGCAATCATTAAAAAATTAGGCCCTGTTCGTAACTAAACATATTTTAACGTAACACTTGACTTGAACATTCACAGCAATTATGACAGTGAGTACTATAGCTTAAGGCTCCCGTCTACCTCGAGCGTTCTAGGCCGAAGGACGCAGGAGCCATAAGGGCGACACTGCCTCGCGCATCAAGTGCGTCATCGCCACTAAGCGCAAGGCTCTGAGCTGACGTGCAGTGTTCTTGTCCCACTGCGTGTACTTATGAGACTATCAGCGGTGGCCCTATTATTTTACTGGTGGAAAGTCTGTAGAAAGGTCTAATGCAGAGCCCTTGAGTAGTTTTGTATGTGTATGACGCGTATATTATGAGATAAACCGCGTTGAAATAGCAGTTGTTAGCCATTTTGGAGTTCTAAAAAACGGTGTTTCTAATGTGCGTGACGTCTTGAAAGCTGTCAACAGCCCTCGTATGAAATGTGTATTCTTTTCGTTGATCAGCACGTTGGACGCACGTTTAACGGGGTTTGCAGGGAAAACGCGAATTACTAACATCCTGTAGCGCAGTTCAAGCGCCAGGTAGACGGGAGCCTTGAGATCTCATTCAAAGTGCATGCAATACTTCAACAAGTGGCTACTGAAACAGGTTTATTTCTGTTTTATAACAAGTTTGCAATGGAATGGAAGCTGCTGAAGGACACCAAGATGGCAGTTGTTGTCCGAAGATTAATTCTGCGTTAGGTATTTTATTTGTTAGCAAGTTTGGCCGTTAGAGGGCGTGTCTCGATAGACACGTTCCTGTTTATTGTCTTTTCTTGTGTTTCGTATGACCTCCGTTTTTATTTGCAAGTGCAGTGTTCACTACTATTGTCTACGGATTTGGGCTCCCGGCAGTTGTTATTGGGTTCGTTAAAAAAAAAATATATATATATTCTTAAAGATGGCTGACTGAGAAAGCAGTACAGTAATACCCCGGACTTACGCGATAGGTGGAACAGAGCGATAACCGTGTAAGTCGAATTCGCGTAAGTCGGGGTTCAATTTTGCATATTAATACATACAAATTATGTTTAATTGGGACCAGAGTCTAAAAAAAACAATAATTTAGAAGAAAAAAGCATAATAAAATGTTAGATAATAAACAATTTATATTGTTATGAATAAAAAAACTTAAACCGAAGTTATTTTGACGTAGAAGGCTTCATATATTCTAACATTGCCGCCTGACGAGTTAAATTTTTCTTCTTTTCACGCAAAATTTCCTCGTAGCACGTCAATAACTATTTATTCCCCATTTTGTAGTAGAAATGCGCACTTCGTTGGAGTCTATTTTTTCTAAAATTTGTAACCCCTTTTCAATTGAACTGAGGCCTTCTGTTAAGTTTGCAATCATCATTTGATTTTCCGATTCAACTTGGTCTAAAGAATCAGTTTGTTTAATGTCTTGCTCATGCTCACGCATTTTATAAGCTCGTCAATTGTCAGTTCTTGATTGTGTGAATCCAGCAATTCTTGAATGTCAGCACCATCCACCTCTAAATTTAATTGTTTGGAAATATCGACCACTTCTTCAATTACACTATCAATTTGTTCAAGATCTGGCGCTGATTCTCCTTGGGTTTCGGTGGTGAAAAAGAATGGACACAGTTTTTTCCAGACGCCATTCAAAGTTTTTTGTGAAATCTCATTACAAGATTGTCCAACAGTTCTAACAGCATCTAAAACTGAATTGCTTCCAAAAGTCTTTGACAGAAAGCTCGTTGTCTTGTCACATAGCATCATGTAGATGCGCAAAAGATCGTCTTGTGTAGTAAGCTTTAAATGTTTTAATGACTCCCTGGTCCATCGGTTGAAGCAAGCTGGTGGTGTTTGGTGGCAAAAATACAACTTTCACCCGTGGGTCGAAATTAATTAGAGTAGCAGGAGGGTGACCTGGTGCATTGTCAATTATTAGCATCACTTTAAATGGGATTTCTTTTAATTGGCAATAAAGTTCGACTTCAGGAATAAAATGATGGCCAAACCAGTTTTCAAAAAGAGAACCTGTCACCCAAGCTTTTGCATTAGACTTCCAAATGACGGGCAAACCAGCTTTAGATTTATTTTTTTAGGCTCTTGGATTTTCTGAGCAATAAATTAAGAGAAGTTTCAATTTACAATCACCAACTGCATTCGCACCAACCGTCACTGTCAATCGATCTTTGGCGACTTTAAAACCTGGAAAGGTTTTCTCTTCACGCGCGATAAAAGTTCTTTTAGGCATTTTCTTCCAAAAAGACCGGTTTCGTCTACGTTGAATATGGTTCGGCTAGTGTAGCCACCTTCTTCTATGATTGTCTTGAGTTTTTCTGGATAGAAAGATGCAGCTTCTTTATCAGCGCTTGCCGCCTCTCCACTCTCTGCGATGCTATGCCAATTACGACTTTTGAATCGGCAGAACCAGCCGTTACAAGCTTTAAACATTTCATCTTTGGCCACCTCCCCAGCTTCTTCTCTTAGTCTCTCAAAAATCNACGACTTTTGAATCGGCAGAACCAGCCGTTACTAGCTTTAAACATTTCATCTTTGGCCGCCTCCCCAGCTTCTTCTCTTAGTCTCTCAAAAATCTGCTTAGCTTGAGAGCACACCGTGTTTTGATCAACAGGACAATTTTTCACTCGTACTTGATTATCACACCATAATTTTAACAATGTTTCCATCTGAGCGATAATACCATGACGTTTACGAATGATGCTTGAATTCAAAGATTGAGAATCTTTCACAGCTTCCACAACTTTTTCTTTACCTTTTATAATCGTTCGGACTGTTGATTACGGTAGGCAAATTTCTTTGCCAATTCACTAATTTTAATTTTTGCTTCAAAGTATTTGATAATATTCAGTTTACACTCCAAAGATAGTGATTTTCTTTTCTTGCTTGATTCAAATGACTAATTTTTTGTTCTTTTGGATGACATAATTACAGTTAACAATAAAACGCACTGCGTACGTAAAACAATTCCACGCGAAACACGTTCGAACCTGTCGTAAACCGAACACTGACTGGGCGGGGTGGGAGAGCCGAGGCACGCGGCACTCACAAAGAAAAACCGCGTATCTCCGAATTCGCGTAAAACAGGGTAGCGTAAGTCGGGGTATTACTGTAAATCGTCGATTTGTGCTATGTATTTCCCAGGTTCATTGGACTCGTGAGTGATTGATTTAGTAATTTTTACTCAGAATATTATCTTCGGCTTCGACCTGTGGTTCTGTTTATATCTGCTCATTTCTAAATCGTCTGAAAGCCGGAAGCTAGTATCTAGAACTTGTAAGAGCGTATTTTCGTTTAACTAACTTAAATTTTATTTACAAGAATGCATAAAAATCATTCAAGGTGTCCAAACATATAGACTGGAGATCTGAACTGATAACGTAAGAACTTGTCAAGTTAAGTTTTCAGAATTTAATTAAATGATCTTAACCTATGAAAAACCATTTTATTCTTTATGTTATATCACGACATTCACTTGATCAAAGTGCAGGCACCAGTCTTTGGCTCTATGACAGTATTCACCTCTACATGTGACGGGAGGATTTTAAATGCATTAGAAGAAGAAACAACGACGGACTTTCAAAGATGTCCATTTTATAGTAAACCAACAATACGATGGTAGTTTAGAGGTCCGTGAAAATTATTTTTCCCCAATAGTAAATCGGAGAGCGACGCCCAAACACTGCGTAGCAATGAAATAAAATTGACATGACTATTTGAAATGTTACTTTGTACTTTTATGATATCCGGATCATTAATTGAGGACAATTTCGGAAGATGGGCACGCATGTCTTTATGCCCTTTTGTTTTCTCGGGAAATCGCTTTAAATTAGTCACAAGTATATTCCTTGCAGATATCGTTCCAATATCACATATCCAGAAAGAACGTGGGGAATATTTTTTTATTCATATTCCCACTATAACTTCTATGAGCAGCTAGCTGTATTTGCATTACAGGGCTGTGTTCTCAATATCGGCGTGTGCTAATGGGCCACCCACGAAAAGGGCAAAAAAGGTACCCTTACAGCAGTAAAGGATGTATGAAGGGAAGAAAATGATGTACTGGTGAAGTATATACCGCATGTAGTTGCACTGCATACACTACAAAACATTCTCAGCAGTGGATGGACGCTGCCAACAGAACTGCTATTTCAAGATTCTTGTCGATCAAGAAAGCAACCAGGGAGCTGTGACAGACTAAACCTTTCACCTTACTTAAGACTAAGAAAAATTATGTTTGCTTTTTAACATTTTTTGTTTTTGTAATGTGTTAAATACAATAGAAAAATGATTGTTACACAACAAACCATTTTTTTTCCTACCACAAATACACAAAAACTATTGTACTATATTCAAGATGTTAGTCCGCCTGACACACCTCTTGTCCTACATATATTACAAAACTATTTTACATATTTATTTTACGGTATGAAAAACACTCGAGACCTTTCACATGAACACCAACACCGCATTTGGAACATCTTGTTGTTGCTTTCGCATGACACATTCTGCAGCGAGTTTGCGTCTCTTGTGGTACAATCCGGTGGACTTTTCCATAAAATCTGGAATCTTGATGCTCATTCTTTGATAGCCTTCCCTTTGACTTTCGCGAAGCGGCATGTTTTTCAAGGACTGAAATGGCAAGTCTTCTGCGGAACGATAAGTGGTCCAATTCACCATAGCCTTGTATATGAAGCTGTCGGGCATCTTGCTCAGTAACATCAATGCAATGAGTTATCAAGCTGAAATACAACTTTTTGCCCACGGATTGAAGTTCTGCACAAGCTAATGTTTTGATCCGCTCTGTCGACGCCATCCATCTGCTGGTTGTAGACATGAATGTTGTGTGGTTGGGGGATACGGATCCTTTTCTTTTGCTTTTGAGAATACCTGCTGACATAGTGGACTGAATTTGCTGGAACACAGTTTGCAGCAACTGTCACAACCCTATTATCATTCCACTTGGTCACTACAATATTGTTGTTTTTTTCAGTTTTGTTTTATTTGTTCCGCGAGCAGTTTTCTCGAGTATATTAGAACTTGTTATAAGACAACCACCTACCCTTTTTTTCTCTTACGGTGGCAGTTCCTTTGATGTTCCTTTCACGGAGTTCAGCAAACAATGGCAAGGAAGTGAAGAAATTGTCAGTGAAAGATGTGGTACTTGCAAGGGCCAGTATTTGACCGTACATAAACATACTGCAGGACAACACTAGCGCCTAAACCCAAGTCTCAACATTCTGGAGCTGCGATCATGTTATCACCTTGGTATGGGTCGGTCCAAACAATGTAACAACTGACGGTCGCCCCTGTTCACAGCTTATATCCATAACGAATGGGTTTTCCGTCCATGAACTGCTTGCATCCATGTTTTCCAAAATATGGCACAATGGTTTCATCACTACTGTGGTTTTCACGACGAGGAGCATGCATAAGGAAATGTTTATTGAGTTCTGTATATAATGGGCGAACCTGGGCAAATCTATCGCTTTTGTCAAGATGGCCATTGTTGCAGACATGTAGGTTTCCCATAATGAATTTGAACCTGTCTCTTGAAATAGCATTTAATACCAGTAGGTTGTGAGTGTCCGGACTACTTTCCTAGAACATGTTCTTTCGTGGAAGATCTACATAACCACTCAACAAAAGAACAGCAATAAAACATCTAATTTCAGCTTCAGTTTTGTCACAACAGATGTTTCTTTGCTGCATACTGATTGGTGTACATTGTCATCAAAGCAACAACTTCATCATAAAAAAAAAGATAAAACGGATACTCGGGTGTTAGAAGATTTGTAGGCATCTGCAGCAATGGCCACTCTGAATTATTCTGTACAATATCACCTTCTGACCAGTGATAAAGTTTCTTCTTCTTTAAATTCCCTTTGGAAACACGATTTGAAATTTTATTGCCTGATACCTCAACATTTGAACAAAACTGACTTCCAGGCATATTATCAAAATATGGATTTTCCTCGCCACCAAAATCTTCATCTGTTACTGAATCACATGCATTTGCTGGCGGAAGAGCGGTGATTTCAATTTCACCAGTGTCATCGTCTGTATCAGATGCTGCAAGCATCTCCAGTGCTTCGAGCGAGAATCCTCTGAAACAAGAAAGCGAAAACTTTATTTGTGAAACCAATGTATTATCGAAGAGCATAAACACATTTTATGAAAGTGAAGTAAAAGAAAGCTAAAAACGATCTCATATATATACATATATTGAATGTGTATGTGTGTATTTATATACATTTTAGGTATATGTTGCAATGGTACAATCACTACTGTCATTACAATCAGAAAAATTGCTTGTTTTGTTCAATGAAGTACATAAAGCAATGCAGTTTTTTTTTTCACTGAAATGTATAATACATACCTTTCGAATGTTAGGAATTGATCATCTGCCATTGTTGAAGCTTTCAGACAATCTTCTGAACAAAAAAGTCACAGGAAAGAAGACAGCATAACATTTTGCTGCTAGCGATGGCACTTTGTTAGGTCTGTTTGAATTTATAGAACAGTGCAAATGGTAGTGGTGTCACCTGTAAACATTTACATACATAAAAAAACAGAACGACCATCATACAAAGGAAATAAAAAGAGCGAAGGAATTTATCCACGGTATAAAAAAGTTAAATGCACAATACTTGCTTTGTTATAAAAAAGAAAAAAATGACATCGTTGTGCCAAGAAATACTACGGTTAGGGATACTGGTGTCCTATACTTAATACACTGTAATGAAAGCTTCAATAGATTTGATGAAAAACATACTTTTAGTGTTAAAAATTATCCTTGATTTAAAATGACATGTCCTTGAGTGATTCTGAGAGCCACATATAATTCCAAGGAGTTATGGTGAAACTATGCCCTCGTTCACAGAATAAAGACACCTATTCTCGCAACCACTGTACATTCGACTTCGAAAAAAGGCATAATGACAATTGCGTAGCAAAATTAATTTCAGCCCCAACCAGATACATTGAGACAGAGAGACCATTTGTTTTAACAACGAAAGCTTTAACAGAAACAAAGAAAAAAATTTAAGTAATACAAGACAGGTGACCTACATCAAGGACAACTGGTGATTGCAGAACCGAAATATTTATTATTAGCTGTAGTTGTAATCTTCTTACGTGTTTTGAATTTGCATTCGTTGTTAGATGTTTTAGCTGAAAAATAAGCAATACTTGGGAACTTTTATCATGTTTTTCTTCTTATTAAAATATTTATATTTTTATGTTACTTCAAATAGTAATTTATGGCTCTACTAAACGTTTTATTTTAAAAATAAATTAATTTATAGAACAACTTGTCACTGTGGTTAATAACAGAAAAACTACAGTGTCATGTTTAAAAGTCAGTATCTCAAAAGCCAAGTTTGGCTCATAAGCCCTTCTCCCGGAAAAAGCCTCAGTTATGCCTGGTTGTGAATATTCTCAACGGAATTCGGCGTGTGGACGGAGTTTAAGTGGATAGCCAATCGCTGGTTGGTTGACCTATCGCTGAGGGGGCGTCGAGTTACAGGTCGCCGAACTACGCGCAGTCTCGATTATCGCAATCTCGATTATAGAAGTTGTTAGACTACTCGCCTCCCATCTAGGAGAACCGCGTTCGATTCCCAGCGGGATCGCTCCCGGATGTTTGCACGAGGGACTCGTGTCGGACGTGCCGCTGGTCAGCGGGTTTTCTCGGGGATCTCCCGTTTTCCCCCGCCCTTGCATTCCGGTGCTGCTTCATACTCACCCCACTTCACCCTCATCTGTTCTCAAGACGACGACGTTAAGAGTCGCCCGAATCTCTTCACTCCACTCCACTCGACTATCAAGGGAGAATTCGCCGGGATGCAGGAAAGCGTGGAAAGACGTCTGCCAGGGAAGGCTTTGAGTGGGCCTCCGTACGGTTCACGCCATTAATTTGACTTGTATTTGCTGAGGAGTCTACGAGCGACGGACGCCCGCGCAAAGGACTCTCCGTCGCCCTTCGGTCGGTTGACACAAGTAAATGAATTATCCTGTAGTTCAAAGGCGACCGTTAGGCTTCGTCTACGATGTAAAACGACTGCGTGTGAAGGAAAATAACTTAGATCCACGAAGGTCGCGTACTCGTTCCCGTTCAGCCGATCATAGTCGAACCTGAATTTGCGGCTTGGTGGGCTAAGGTTATTTAGGCTGCATTTAGAGAAGTTCTCAGGAGGTTAGATTTTCGCAATACGAAAATTGGAAAAAGAGTGGGGGAAATTAGAAAATAAAAAAAAAATCATTTTACTTCCATATAAACTGTCGTTAAAAGACTTGGAAGCATAACACATTAATTTTCATTCAATTGAAAGATCACTATAAATAAATGGCACTGAATAAATACACTACTAAACTGCACTATAGAACATCGCCAACAAACGTGGCACGATACCGAGAAACAGAAATAAATAAATACATATTAATTTTTGTTCCTCGAACTATCATATTGGCTGAGACTCCTCAAGTCCTCAAGCTTGCGACCAGAAAATTAAATTTCGCCAATTCCTCAACGTCTGCACGCCGGGGTAACTTCCTGTACGACAGTTACTCGACGACCGTGCGTCGTGTCACAAGGACCACCTACATGAACGTACTCGTTCATGATGTACTCGTATCTCATCATGAACCAGGTCTAATGCGAGAAACTTATCACCCAAATAAGAAGACCACGGTCTGTTATGCCCCACCTTTTGAAGATCAATAAATGGGAGTATGAGAGCTTTATAAAACGAAATAGAAATAAGGGAAAAAAGAAAGAAATCATTTAAAGATAATTACAAGCATTTGAAAGACTTAAATAGATAAGCCATCAAGTGCCTATGTTCAAGAGAATTAGAGCAGGAAAAAAGTCCGATAAGGGTAATAACGAAAAGGGATTTACCCAACCTCGAACTCGCGACTGCTCGCGGCCCAGGGAGAGAGGGAGACGTCCAGGCCACTAGTAATCCTCCGACTGCCAAGTTCCACCAGTTCTGCATACCGTCACTCTTTGATTTATTGTTGTATACGCTTGTAAGATTTTATTTCACTGCCAAGATGCTCGGAGGGTGAGTGTGGCGCGGTTGATCCTTCCATCAACCTCGACTCTCTAAACAACCTGGTGGTTATTTTACTTATTGAAACGAATATATTAGGGCTCTACTTTTCTAAACTTAACTTTTTATGGCTCGACTGGCAGACGGTTACTAATCGATGAAACAAATTAAGTAATATGTACAGTGAAACGTTCCTGAATTTAGAAGGCAGTGGCATAATTTTGCGCGCCACGCCTCATGAGTCATTCACGAAGTGAAAGAAAATAATAAATGTACGGCACTTAATAACTCCACGTGAGTTCCGCTTGGATCGAAATAATCTCCACGTGAGATCGAAATAAGCCTTCCCTACACCCTGGCCCAAAAAAAAAAATCCCTAACGTTGTCGATAATTCTTGGTTTTCCTTGAAGACGACATCCGTTTAACTGGTGCATGGTTAACTTAAAACGTTTAAGAATGACCCCTGAAAAAAAATATTCCGTGCCTTGACTACATTTACGAGGGCAGATAAATAATCAAGGTTCCCTGTTGTGGGGCCGCGGCGAATGAGTGGATAGAACGCTCGCCACCCACCACGGAGAACAGTGTTCGATTTCCCGGGGGTGGGGGAGGGGGATCGGTCGCTTACAGGTTTTCAAACATGGGAATAGTGTCGGATGATGCCGCTGGTCGATCGGTTTTCTCTGAGATCTCCCGTTTCCTCCACCCTTTCATTTCAGCGCTGCTCCATACCTCCCTTCACCCTCATCGGCTCTCATACTATGGGTTTAGGAGCCGCCCAAACCTCTTCACTCCACTTTTAACCACAACATGACATTTGACTGAGGAAAAATAAACCCTGTGACCCAATGATCCAATGACTGATAACCGGCCAGTTACGAAAGTTGTGTAGTACAATAAACGTCTTCGGTGTGGTGTGAGCCATGCAGAATGACGGGGGTGAATGGGAATACAGCAGTGGCAGGTGCCACTTCTAGATTGTCTTTGAATTCCAGTAGTGCAAAGTGTAAGTAAAGAGCAATGAATACATTTACTGATTGCTCACTAATAATACACACTACAATGACAGCGTAGGCGTGCCTAGACAATTACATGGGGGGGGGGCAGATAAATTTTATGTAATGTAAACCTAAAAGAGAGTTTTATACATTCATGTATAGATGTTTATATATACACACGTAAACAGTATATACATATATATAAACATACATAATTACTGTCACAGATTTTTTTAGTTGTATTATACACAATAAATTCCGACCAATTTCAATTGGGTATGAACTCTCGCACAAAGAACTCTTGTTCGATGGTTGATTGCACTCGCTTATGGCAGCAATAATAGGTCGATAACAAATTTGTGTTGATAAAATTGCCGTATTTATTGAATGCCTTCTTGCTGAAAAAAGGG
>NQII01001119.1:255515-306198 GCA_002778355.1 Clitarchus hookeri | reverse complement strand
GGACCCACATGGTCCAACCCGTGCGCACGCGAATAACAGTGACATTAATAGTAACGTATTCATGCCTCTATAAACTTAAAGAGACTTACTTGACCGCCGTATGAGCACTGGTCACTTGATTCACGACAGTGTTAGTCTTGCACGTTTTGTAACGATCCACAATGAGCATAAAGAAGACACTAAGTAGTATTTAAAAAAAAACGTTAAATCAACCGCGAACCTCCTGCTATAAATTTCGCGCACGCGTGTCTCGCAAGCCGTAAAGCCTTGTCCGAGCGGACCGTGATGAAACGGGTAGTTACGACACGGCTCCCGCGAGACTGCGCGCCGTTTGCGTTAAGCGGGCCGCGCTGTCCTGACGTCGGAGACCGCTATTTCGGTTGGCCGCCGCGTGACTACAGCGCCTCGGGGGGAGCTGCGTGCTCGCCGGGCCCGGGGCACAGAATGCTTAACAGCACAGAGGTGAAACAACCGCTTATAAAGTTAAGTTCAAATGAGAAAATAATCTACGCGCAACTTCGAGGGTGGGAACGTAGGGGTGGCAGTGTAGGTGAGGGCACTCCCGAACTCTCGCCGCCGGGAAGAGGAAACAACGTGGCACTGCTGGCGCTATACACATCAAACTGATAACATCACGTTCAGGTACCGCGCTGTTCAATACCGCGCTGCGCGACGTACGTTTTTTTTTCGGCTGGTAGTATGCACTCGTGGAGCAGCTCTCGCCAGGTCGCACTCGGCCGCTACCACTAGAGTACTGAACGACCCCACCCTTTCGTGCAGCGGCAATGGACTCAACCGACTCGCCCGACGCGTTTCCGACTTTTGCGCATTATTTTCTCGTTTGGATTTCACTACACCGCGAAATCAGGCCGCACACGCCAGCAAAATGGTCTTAATGCCCAGCAACATGCTGGAACGCCGTTCGACAATAAGCGCCTGGTAACCTCGCCAATCTGCAGCCCAGCTAATAGGTAACCTTCCGCAGCCCGTAGTAGTAGCCAATCAGACGCAAGGTCTTTTCTCAGAGCCTCTTACATGCAATCAGAGAATGGGGGCGCCCACAGCAAAGGATCTGCCACGCTATTTCGCCTGTGTTCTTATATACTCAGAGTCCGAATCCTATAATGACTGGAATTTAGCCTACAAGCCACTGAATTCGTGATATTTTCCCTTCATTTCCTATACACACTGGCGAACACCGGGTGGATGGGAACTCGCGAATACGGAATGCGGCATACGATTCTATGGCAAAATGTAAGGCGAAAATACCTTCAAATTAAATAGCATTTGAGGCTTAATTTCTGAGGAAACCGACATGACATGTCTGAAACGAGTAGGAGCAAGTGTGTGCTAAAGGGACGAGTGTAGTGGTGGTGTGGGAGCGCTGTGACGTAGATGACGATGCAGTGTTAAGGTAGAATAAAGCAGTTGGGCTCAGCATTGGCAAACAGCCGTGGCATGGCAAGTCGATTGGCCGTGGGGAATTGTGGCTTGGCCACCATGGTCACCAGAACTCACTCCATTGGACTTATGTTTGTGGCCTCACCTGAAGTCTCAGGCGTATCAGCCAGACAACCCTAACACTGCTTCGTCACCTACGTCACAGCACCTACCCACACCACCACACTCGACACATTATCACACACTTGCTCCTACTCGTTCCAGACACGTCATGTATATTTCCTCAGAAACTAAACCTCACATTCTATTTCACCTGAAGGTATTTTCGCCTTACATTTTGCCATATAATCGTATGCCGCATTCTGTATTAGCGAGTTCCCACCCACTTGGTTTAAGTGGTTCTGTTTTAATCGGCGTCCGTGGTTATTTCCATTAAAGGGTTTCGTTAAATTTCATGTATCATAATATAAAATTAGAACATATACATACGTATATATATATATACAGACACAGTATATATTGGCCCCAACACACATATGTACACAAAAAGACAGACATTTACGGACACAAACTCACAGGCATAAACACACACTCAGATAGGAAATTATTCATATTTTTGAGGTTACACAGACAATAAAAACACACAAACTGTCTGGCTGTTATACTCCACTGGGGTAGTTATAATTCAAGATGGGAAAGTCAATGCTTCAGAACGTAGCCACAGTAATCCTGCATCCGACTGTCATCTGCGAGGGTCGCAGTCGAACTACATCTGTACATCCAGCATCCGCGTTGCTGTACACAGAAGCTCAGCAACCATAGAGTGGGTGGGTTTTCCAATCCAAAAGTGGTGAAAAGGGAGGATCTGTAACTTTATTGTCCTTTAGCTTTCTGGATACATTCATCCCACCCTTTTCAAAGGTTGGTTTATCTTGTTCATGACAGTGAGTTTGACGATACAAACGTATTGTGGCGATACATATTGAATTGCTTCATTGTGAAAAGGGAGGGGNGGGGGGGGAGTATGGTCCACCTGACTAACCATGTAGGCCCACCTATGTTTATATTACTATATCAGTGACTTGACCAATATGTGGTCTGTCAAACTGCAGCGTTGTCATTCAGCAACTGACCGGCGCATTGTTTGCTCTGATTTTGGTCATGGATATCTCTTTGTATGGCAATATATTTTCGTGACACTGACAATATTTGCTGCACAGTTATCCATTAAGCTACAGCTTAATTATATAAAGTACTAGCTAATATTATACTGACATGTGCAGGAAGCAGTGTGAGCGTGTGGGCACAAACACTGCTAACAGCAGGCAATAAAACTAAGAAACCTCGCTGTTACACTAGGCTAACACATATGAGAACTTAATTGCACTACAAATTTAGTGCGTTCACCGTGGACCTCGAGAAAAACCACCTAATTAATTAATTAATTTGTTCACAGCTGGTTCACGGTCTATAAAATACTTCTATGTTGACCTTTCTAAAATCATCCCAACTGGTAACTGTATGCATTTTTAACGAAAACACTGACAATTGTACTTACAGTGTTGTTGACAGCGGAAAACAGTGCAGGCAAACACAAATATTTTATCTTACGCTATACAGAGTATCAGAGTCAATAAAAACAAAAAAATGGAAAGTCACTCAAGATTTCGAACTTCTGTCTCGTCTGCAAAGTTCATTTAGTTGCTAAAACTGAACGGCAGTGGCAAATTGCGATTACAATGGAAGGGTAATACAAGTTAAAACACGCGGTGGCCCGGGACACCACACTCACCAGTTTCTCAAATCATTTGTGCGAACATCTTCCAGTGCATTTCGTCAATACGCCCTTAAACGAAACGGAACTAATTAATTTTAAGACAAGACAAGACTTCAAACACGTTGAAATTCAAATCACTTTCTCAGTTAGTTCACTGTTTATAAAAACAAGTCCTGGGACACCCTCAATCGACCACAGACGTGGAAGAAAACCAACACCGAATCTCGTAATACTTGACTTGGGTAAATTTAGGATATTTTTGTTACCATACAGGTTGGTCTGAGCGCACGCGGTTATAAACTAAATCAAAGTATTGTACTTAATTACAATTAAATAAATCTTATTTAAATTTTTTAATTTCTAAAGATATTTCAAAATTAATTATCAACTTTTTTCCATACTTCTCACACTATAAGTTATGAGCAGGGCTGCCAATGTTCCGCGAAAATATTTATGCACAAACTAGATTTCAACTTCTATACTTACATGTTTACACATTTCCTTTGGCTACTGGCTAAGTGTCTGTGTGAGAAGACATTTTCTACTAGATTGGGACCATCAGAAAAAAACTACCCTGATGTTGGAAGCCCGTGGTTGGCTGGCAGACACCTAAGACGCGTGCGAGTTAAAATCATCCAACCGCGGTACTGGATCTGAACTAACGTGTTTTGAAGTACAACCAGTTGTGGAACCTTTGCGCGAAAAACAGGTGGCCCCAATTATGAGCCATGATTTGAAACCTTTTAACACTACTGGACAGAGAATGTGAAAGTCTCAGGAACAAAATATGTTGCCCAAAGGAAGGACACAAGGGGATGTGCACGTGATCTTACTGGGCCATGAGTGATGTCACGGGAGAACGTGTCTCGGAGGCTTCTACGTGACACACGGTGGGAGATAAACCGCAACGGTACTGGTAACGAGACACCGTCGACGCTACTACCGAGTTCGTGTGACGACTGAGGATGCCAGGCCGTCGACTGCAAATGCAATATCGGAGTTTGGGCGCCTTTGAACGGGACAGTATAGTCGGTCTGTAAACAAGGCCGGATGGTCGTCTCAGACGGAAAGCCCGTCATATGGCTCGTGGAACCATTACTGTGACAAGATCCATCGCTGTGTTGACTAACAAAGACCAAACGTCATGTAGACGAGGTTTCGACGTCTAGATGAACGGCAGACCGTGAAGATTGGCGCATCAAGCGGTATGAGGCAACGAACCTGAGAGAAACACCCGCACAGGTCACGCAGTTTGTGAAGCCACTACTATGGTGGCCACTGCTCTGGAGGATCATCCGGAGCGATTGAACGTCGGTGGATTCTCGTTACGGCGTCCGCTGCGCAGACTGTCGTTGACATCTGTATGAAGTTAAGCACGTCGTCTCTCTCGAGTTATTTGGGCGGCTCTTAACAAGGAGGTCTTGAGAGCCGATGAGAATGACATGAGGTGAGAATGGAGCATCGCCGAAATGCAAGGGCACGGGAAACGGGAGAAACCTGAGAATACTCGCAATATTATAGGAATGGGGCTGTTGGCGCGTTGGCATTTGGCATGTCGGATCTGGATCCGTCCGCCATCTCGTTGGTAGGCGCGGGCGGCGGCCATATTGGTCGGTGAAGTCAGCCATCTTGGTAGGTGTCACAGTAACCGTCCGCCATCTTGGCAGGCATCACAGCTACCGTCTACCATCTTGGTTCCTGCGGCCATATTTGTTGGTGCCGTCCACCATCTTTGTTGGCATCACAACCAGGGTAGTTATGTTGGATGTTCGTCCCTCCGACATCCCAAGAAATTAGTTTAATATAATTATTATAATAAAAAAATATTTAAAGAAAAAAATGTCATATGTCAAGGTTCAAAGTCAAATATCAAGGTTAGGTGTCAAGGTTATAGGTCAAGGTCAGGGGTCAAGTATCACTGGGTTGTTGAAGGGTTTTGGAGTGGTGAGGGGTGCGGTCAGTAGGAGGGGTGAGGAGTGTGATGGTGGGTTTAAATTTTTTATAATTTTTAATTAAAAAATTTTTAAATTAAAATATTTTCATAAGAATAATTTTTATTTAACTGATTTCTTGGGATGTAGGGGGAACGTACATCCAACATGGCTGCCCTGGCTGTGACGCCAACAAAGATGGTGGACGGCACAGACCAATATGGCCCGGTTGTACTTACCAAGATGCCTGACGGTGGCTGTGACGCCTACGTAGAAGGTAAACGGTGGCTATGACGCCTACCAAGATGCTCCTGTCTAGAAAACAGTTGGCAGTACCACCTTCTCCTGGGTACACTACTACCTGTTGGTAGTTGCCTCACTTTACGAACTGAATGAAAGCCTTTTTTTAAAGAAAATAAAACGTGAAAACTTTACTCACGTCTGTTAATAATATGATACAAGAGAAGTTCGTCTTTTAAGTTTATGGACACAAGGTCGGTAACCAAATGGTTCGGTCACCACTGCAGTATCGGAGGCCTTAATAATTTCTGTGCATAAATATGAAACGCGGAATGAAACATTAATAATTTTAACTAGATAACGTAGGCTTGAAACCAATGTTTAGTTTTGAGCTAGTTCAGAAACTTAGCGCCAAGTATAATGCGAAACGAAGTAGGACCTACGCACTGTTGAGGCTCCCGTCTACCTGCAGCTTTTATCCGCGTTCGAGGACAAGAGGCGCAGGGGCGATAAGGGCAACGCTGCCTCGCGCATCAAGCACGCCATCGCCACTAAGCGCTAGGCTCAGAAATTACGTGCAGAGTTCTCGTCGCACTGCGTGTACCTGTGGGACTTTCAGCGGCGACCCTATCGCGTTATTGGTGGAAAGTCGGTAGGAAGGTTAATGCATGGACTTCGAGTAGTTTTGTATGTATCTGACGTGTGTATTTTGAGATACAATGTTTTGAAAAAGCAGCAGTTTTTAGCCATTTTAAAATGCTCAAAAAATGGTGTTTCTGATGTGCGTGACGTATTGAAAGCACTGAACAGCCCTCGTCTGAAGTGTGTGTTCTTTTCGTAGAACAGAACGTTGGACGCACGTTTAATAGTTCCGCAGAAAAAAAGTTAATTACATACTAACACTCTGTAGCACAGTTCAAGCGCCAGGTAAGCGGGGCTCGTAACTCGTGCTGTCACTTAAAGCGGGCTTAGTTCACCGTTAAACTAGTTTCAGGCAGGGCTTACATCATTACGCTTGCACCTGCCTCAGGCGAACACCACGTGCATTCCTTCCATTGGTACACGACCCACCGAACTTTCTCAGCGCACTGTGCAACTTCTCAAAATGGCCGTATGCCAACTATAGGAACGTTGATGAGAATGTACCAAGCAGTGTGCAGTAAATTTATGTAAATTAAATTTTTTAAGTGAATTTTTAATATACTATGAAATTAAGGCTGCTTAAAAAATTAGTACTTATTTTAGTCTTAGCATTTTATAGATGCAATTATTATTTTTAAACGACCCTAAAATTAATGGAAAATTTAATGAGTGAGTGAGTCAAGACATGTGGGCTACTCTTAACAGCGAGGTCTTGAGAGCCGATGCAGGTGAAGCGAGGTGAGTATGGAGCAGCGCCAGAATGAAAGAGCGGGGAAAACGGGAGATCCCCTAGAAAACCCGCCGACCATCGTCCAGCACGATTCCCAGATGCGAAAATCCAGGAGTGATCCAATCGAGAATCGAACCCGGCTGGCCTGCAAGGGAGGCGATAATTCCTACCCCTACACAACTGCGGCACCATGTGAAAAATTTAATGTAATACAAAAATAAACATACCCAGACCAACCAGACATACACCACAGAGGCGAAATGGCGATGGCGGTCCCTTTGATGTGGGCATATCCATTCTCTAATTGGCTGCGCGAGGCTCTGGAAACGGGGCCTTGTGTTTATTGGCTATTGCGTTCTGTGAAAGGTTCCTTATTAGTAGGGGCAGTGACTTTTCGCGAAAAGATTTTGAGACAAGATACAGTCCAAAGCACTGTAGAGTCGCCCAGCTTCTTTGATTGGCTAAATATGTTCTGGCCCGTGCTAATAGTTTGCGCACGAATCACGAAGGTTCAGTGTCGGAGTTACTTAGTCCTGAGTGGCTTGGTCAAAGACGGACACGGCACCAGCAGCCCATGGAGGTATAACAACAGCTGAGGTGTGTATATAGTATTGAAGTCTACTGTGTGCTCCGATTTTTACATGAAAAGTCACTGGCCCTAGTTATTAGCTGTTTGGTGAACGGCGTTCCAACATGTTGCTGGGCAGTGCCAACACTTAGCTGACATGTGTGGCTGGAGTTGGCGGAATAAGCGGCCGTTTCACATCTGTACTTATAAACACTATGTGGCTTCACTTGTGCCTACAAAGTGGGCTTGAAACGTCGTACGAAAGCAGCAAGGCTGGAGGTCGTGGCAGCACGACCGTATCCAGCAATAACCGGGATTATATTTTTTTTCCTCCTTGCGGCCGAATACCAAAGTAGGAAAAAAAAGCTATTATAATAGCCCGCCCTAGTTAGGTGATTGGCGCTAATTATAGCAGATCAACGGCCGTGGTCGCTAACGCGTCGCGCTTTCATGTCAAGGAGGTGACTGTTCGGGTCCCACACTTGACTTTCACTCAAAATCTGAGCGCCGAGTTGGTTAAAATAATTGTGACGTCTCATAGCCTTTAGCTTTTATCGTTCATCATCTTATCCCAGGGTACGTAAAATGACATAGGTGAAACAGCAGCTTATTCAGTGAAATCCATAGCTGCACACGTCAGCAAAATGGCGTCACTGTCCAGCTCAGCGTCGGGCAACCTGTTCGCCAGCTGGCAGCCCTGCCAGTAGGGAACATTTCGCAGCACGCAGTAGCCAATCAGATACAGGCCCATGCTCCTAGAGACTCGCGCAGTCAATCAAAGAATGAGTACGCCAACATCAAAGGAACGGTGACACCCTTTTTTCGTCCATTGAAAATATTAAGTTTTTACACTGTATCTCAAGAAGTACTCGACCGAATCCAGCAAAATTTGGCGTGAAAAGTAATTTTACGGTATGCCACGATAATTTTTGCGTAGATCAGACACTTGTTTTCAAAATGGTGGCTATATATATCCATGTTTACCGAACGCTTATACTTATGTCAAAATTTTAGTGTTTGCAGTACCTAAAGTGAGCATTAAGTTCACTAATATGTAATCTTTTATATTGGAAAATAGTGCATTTGGATTGCATTACGGTCAAGTCTGGAGACACGACGTAATGCGTAAATTCTGTTGACAATAAGACTTCGATATTGTGTACACAGGTACACTCGTTATTGGTATGAACACGTCAGTAATTTAAAGATAATATATTGTATGAAAAGTAAGTTACCAGAGATCTAAAAATTGGAAGTTGAACCGCAAACAAAATATACATAAGGGTTTTTATGCTAAACATCGAAGTCGTACTTGTACTTGCAATTTAGAATTATCCTATTTTAATACAAAAAAAACATTTAAAAACTGCAAATTGGAATAAATGAGGTATTTAGAGTAGTTTAAAAAGAAGGTCTATGTCACAGAGCAGATACTAAAAATAACCTATAGCAACAAAGCTGCATTAGTAGCGAAAATATCTGCAAGTTGCAACTGCTGAATATATCGAGTGCCTGTGGTAGACGCTATTCTTCTTTGTTCTTTCATTCCTATCTGATTGGAATTTGTACGAACTGGCGATTCGCGAGCTTGCCAACCTATCCTGGAACGACCTACATACCGCGACGAGATGGTGATAATGCTGACCTTCGCACGTGTTTCAAACGCAGTCTCGCTGTTACAACTGTACCGCAGCACCCTCGGTAAGGTTACTTCTACTCATGTTGGGAAGATCAATGTTACAAGTTTGCCAAACAAACATTTTCCCCGCTAGGTAAGCGCTAGCGACGCATGTGTGCCAGATATTTCTCTATTTTCTACGTTAAACAACAGTACCATTGCAATAAAAATAAATAAAAAATTAAATTACTCCGTAACGAAGTAAAATATTTCTCTTTTATTATTCACGTAGGTTAAAACTGTATTTGAAAGTCACCTCTTTGGAACACTGCGCACCTAGCGGTGGAAATTTTCCCTATGTCAAACTCTCCCATTAGAAAACTAGTTTTGTTCCTAACCAGAGTAGAATAAACCTTACCCTCGGGTAAACTCGTGTGGTAGCACACAGATGACGATAAGGGTGCGCTTGATGTTTGTATGGCTGTAGAAAGTATGTCTAATGGTAATACTAAGAGTAATCCTGCTGTACCCAGTGTTGCAAAGGAAAGTTACATTTGGCAAGTGCTGTACACTGCGGGACTCGCAGCCCAGTGATCGTCCATGCGGATTACTGATTCGTAAACCGTTCTACCGTTCTATGTTATTACTGGCACATATCACTGACTACCGAACACAAAGCCTACATTTTATTGGATGTAATAGCGAGAAACGTTTTTGTCCTTTCATGTGCAGCACGCATCAAAAATTTCTTATTTGCAACACCTGAAGCCGTTAAATTAATATGTGAATTAACGTGTTAAAAACAATCGTAAATATAACCTTATTAGCTACCCGAAGGCAGTGATTTTTTTCACGAATAAATTTCTCGGGTCACTGGCTTTGAAAACACTCTGCCTTTTCGTATTGCTATGGTTACTGTATAAAGAAGTTCTCTGACGAGCATTATTGATTTGCATCTGAATCAAGGACTTCCACACATATCCTGTGAAACAGGAAAATTGCTTAAAACAGAGATTAGCAAACACGCTCTGTAAGACATTATTTGAAAATTTACCACGTCGGTGTATACATATGGTGCGAAAGCGCGAATGGTAAATTATTTTCCTATTTATCAATGATAGCGTTCCTACATTTACTTACGAAAGAGGTAAACGCGGGGGGAAGCTCCCAGCTTTCTATAATAGCGACGTTGAACAGCCCTATATTTCCATCCTGATATGAGGTATTATTTCCATTCTATGAGCAGGTTTTAAACTTCCATTGAAATTTAGGAATGTTACCAGAAATTTTTTTACATCGCAGATAAATGCTTTACGTGCGTAGATCATACACTCAGATTATGTCGCAAAATTTTACTGCATGTACATTGAATGATATGCTAGCCCATAAAATTTAATACAAAATCTGGAACGGAAGATTTAGAAATATTAAAAGACAAAAATGACATTCGCCTACCTTACGTGTGAACGAAGTTGTAGCGTGTTGAGATACGCACTTTCAAATACACTACTAAACTTTGGCTATTCACAAACGGTTTTATTGCGAAGTGATATGAAAACTATATGTACAATTTTCTTGTTTCAAATATTGATTTATATTTGAACAGAAAAAAATTATCGTGAAAATCAGTCAATACTCACAAACCAACTGAAATTAACGTGTACTAATTACAATATTGATTACTTTTCGTTGTTTGTTTAGTGAGTATGCAGTGTATATTTGAGCCAGCCGATGGAAACACCAGCTGAAAGTCGCTTTATTTTGATAGGTACGCGGAATGATATGTTGAGAGTAGAAACTAGCAGGGTTTTCAAAAGGGCTCACTTTACCGTGAACAGCCTTTGGTAAATAAGTATACAGAGGTGAAACAGTCACTTATTCCTCGAACTCCAGCCACACACGCCAGAAAACATGGCGTCACTTGCCAGCAACATGGCGGAACGCAGTTCGCCAATCAGCGCCAGGTAACTTACTCGCCAACAGGTATCCCAGCCAATAGGGAACATTTCGCAGAACGCAGTAGCCAGTCAGACATAAGGTTTATTCCTAGAGTTTTGCGCAGCCAATCAGAGAATGGGTACGCCCGCATCGAACGAACCGCAAAGCATTTTCGCCTATGAGTACTTATCTGCTCTGTGCCATGGCTGGGGCCAGTGATTTTTCGCGTACAAATCGGAGCACACAGTAGACTTCAATACTATATACGCACCTCAGCTGTTGTTATACCTCCATTGGCTGCTGGTGCCGTGTCCGTCTTTGACCAAGCCACTCAGGACTAAGTAACTGCGACACTGAACGTTCGTGATTCGTGCGCAAACGGTTAACACTGGCCAGAACATTTTTTAGCCAATCAAAGAAGCTGGACGACCCTACAGTGCTTTGGACTGTATCTTGTCTCGAAATCTTTTCGCAAAATATCACTGCCCCTAGCCATGGCTGGAGACGTGCAAAATTCGCGTTATTTTCTGACAGCGCGCTAGAATTCGCCGTCGTATACATATTCGAGTGGGTACGATTTCTTTACTATCTTCTGCAGCAGTGAGGACTCATGTTCCCTTTTGCCTTGACGGGACGTGACTGGACCAGAATGTCTTTAGTTGCTTGCTATTGGTCCAAAGCCTCCCACAGCGTGTTTAGACGATCTGTAGTCCAGTGACAAACACAATACAAAAGCACAAGTCTTTGAAGTCTAGTCTGCCCTGAAATAAAACACGTGAATTTTGCACGTCTCAAGCCATGGCTGCGTGTAAAGTTTTTATACGTAATTCTACGTTGTGTTAACATATAAAGACCCCTTTTGCCTCGATTTGCTTAATGGAGTTAGAACGAGAAGTTCGATAAAATCAGTTAAAGTTTTCTGTGGCGCGTCGAATGTTTTCAGAGTGAGCGCCTTAGGCGGAGCTAGGCCGACCCGAAATCTCCTAAAAATCAGTTATCACACACAATGACCTACTATTATTTCACGTTCATGGCCACCGTCAGCGCTCTCCACCAGAACCATATATAGTCCCCGACCTTCGACCGCACAGGCCTAACCATAGTCGGCTTACACGTCATTTGTACGGATCGGATCCGAGTTAAGTGATCTGTTGGCTGAATTTAACACTACTATTTGCACACTCNAACCATAGTCGGCTTACACGTCATTTGTACGGATCGGATCCGAGTTAAGTGATCTGTTGGCTGAATTTAACACTACTATTTGCACACTCAAGCCTTACCCATTAGTTCACACTGATTACTGATCCGGTAAATACCCAGTTTTACCCCCAAACCAGGTAGCACGGGTTTCGATGCTTGTTACATTGCAAGTATGTTGTTGACTCAAGAGTCCCCTATGGCGTGTCTTACAAACTGTATTCCAATTGTAAATGTGACGCAAACTCACATGACTTGTATGCATAGTTTGGTTTTGCAATATCCACCCACATTCGTCGGGTTCTAATTCTTTCCCTAACCAAGTTTGAATCTGGTAGTAGACACGATAGATATGCTGTCGAGCTGCTGCACCGGTCTCAACAATTGAACATCTGCCCCAACTTGTTATTATATAAATATAATTGGTCGTGTTAGGGACCCCGTTTCGGGAAATAATATAGGTAGGTATATCCAAGCATTTACACTGTTCAAAAAAGAAATACTTCATCTCTTTCCTACTTATTATTAATATAAATTAACTAAATGTTACTAAACGGATGTATTATTTATAAATAAAATTTATAAATATGAACTAAACATTTAGAACGTCAAAACAAAAATGTATGCAAATCTTTAGCTTTCTAACTTTAATTCCAAGGTTGGATCACTATTTGACTGGACTATGGCTAATACCGCCATTTTACATGCTTGTGTGACTAGAGTTCGCAGCACAAGCGGCTGCTTCACCTCTACTCTGTGACGTGGCTGTGGAATGAATTAAGTAAGCATGGACTTTTTTTAAAACTATTTAACTACCCTAAGAACCACCAACATCTAGAGCCCTTAGTATTTCGCGAAATCCTTCTGTGACGAGGTACACTTAAAACACTTGTTATTTCCTCCTACTACTGTGATTGGACTGCAGTTTAACTGTGAGACAGTAATAAGCAGGGAGGAGTAGTATGAGTGAACTTTGAATAGTCCTGTACGATGGCCTCACTTGATCGCAACAATCAATAAGCAGACGATAGTGGTCTCGAGTGTACAGATGACTGTAAAGCCTAGCCTGTTGCCACATCAATCCGCGAAATACTCGGGGCTCTACCAATATCATCTTGTTACAAGACACCAGGGGGGCGTATCCGAGTTCGTGAGGGATGGAGTTCTTAATAAAAATGAAATAATTAAATATGATTATTAATTTATTCACACAGTCATTATTTATAACATTAAACACATATCTCCCCTAATACTCTTGTTATTCTCCGTGAGCGCCATATTTAATGTCTATCAATTCTAATTAAAGTCCTTTTCAATGCCTCTATATTAGTTACAGTCCCTTGATTCATACTCATTATTTACACATATTCATTCTGTCTAATTCCACCATGCCAAATGTCTGTCACTCCCATACCCAGTTCAATAGTCCCGCCCACCAGTCTCTCTCTCTCTATCTCTCTCTCTCCACTGCGCTGATGCTTGCAGTCCGCAGACTTCCGTCCCGCTAGTCACTTCCGTCGTCACTCGTCGCTCTGCTGGCTCGTCGCTTCGCTTGTCTTCGCACTCCTCTCGCTTAACGTCGCACAATCCTCCAAACACTCAACTCCCATACTGTCCACTCGGAGGCCCGTCGAAGCTTAAATAGTCTCGCCGGCCCGACCTCGAAGGTTTTCCACCTCCGAATCCGCTGAGAGGGGTAAGGGCGAGGAACCAGAACATTCTTTCAAACTAAACCTCAGAAATTTAATCCGCTCAAGGTCAGGAGTCCACGAGTTGCGATAGGCTTATCTGGTGGCACGTGGGGGCTTGCCTTTGTGAATCGCCGCCCACTTCTCACATTACACTCGCCTGACATGCCTTCACTCTCGCAAGCAGGACGGGCAAGGAAAGCGGCGAAAAGCAGCAACATGTAACGATATATTATATTCTACTGGACTCAACAACATATGATGAATAAGGAAACTGTAGTATTATACAAAAAAAAACTGTTTTGTAAGAATCATAGAATCCGATTTAAAATACAGTATTTTATTCTAGAAGTCATCATTTTTGTTTACAGCTATTTAAATAAAATATTCTATTCCATTGCTGTATATGTGTCACCGTAACTCTCCAAACAAGGGAGGGGGGAGGTTGTGGGAAATAAATATNATTCTATTCCATTGCTGTATATGTGTCACCGTAACTCTCCAAACAAGGGAGGGGGGAGGTTGTGGGAAATAAATATTTTAGAGCACGTACTTCAGAATAAAGGGTTTGTTTGTGCTATAAGTGTTAATATGATTCTGACTTGAAAATGGTATGATCTGTTTCTATAGTCTGTTCGCAGTATCTGCACATTTCTCGAATCAACATTTGTAAAATCACCACATGTAAGACGAGTTTTTGGTTGTCTCCTTAATGTGTCATGTATCACAANTTCGAATCAACATTTGTAAAATCACCACATGTAAGACGAGTTTTTGGTTGTCTCCTTAATGTGTCATGTATCACAAGCATTATATAATTTTTGTTCATTTAGAAGTACTTAATTAAACTTCTACATACTTTTTATATCTAAATTATAATACTTAATTTATAATTAATAATAACAAAGCAGAGAGAAGTAGGTGTGTTGGTAATTCCTAGTGAGAAATAGTTCCCATGCAAAATGTTATTTAACTTAGTGCGCCCAAATTCTGTTCGTTGTCCTTTTGGTGTAATTTTCTAGAGGCGGTTGAATAGCCTTTAAGTAGAACTGAAGGAGGGCTTCAGAAAAGTTGAAGTAACTATGAATAGATTACATATAGTTCGGTGGTACAAAGAAGCACTAAACATATCAGACCGCGTGGTTACAGTGGTGGATTACCGACTCGGTGCTGAAGTTCTTAGTCACATCGTGGATGGCGGCGGGGCTCAGGCCGTTGCCGATTTGTCTACTCGCCAAGAATGCGTGATGCCTTAACAATCACGGTTATACCAAGGACGAGTTGGAAATGGGGAAACGTTGCTTAACATGGCGTTGCACACGAAAATTGCAACATTGCCGACACTGCAGTATATCTGGTCTGTAAGAGCTGCCAACTGAAGATCACGTATTTACGTGACCGTAAACAAAACAAAATGAACACTACAGAAGCTCTCCATTGGTTTTGTTATCTCTCATTAACACACTGAGTCGTTTGATTACACATAGTTTTCCGCAAAACGTTTCTTCCTAAATGCATTTCTCATAAGTCTGTATTTTTACGTTTTATGCCAACTAATTTTTCGTCTAAAAACGGTTTGTCTATAGACGTTTGCCTACTTCGATGTAAACAATTTTTTTCTTATTGCGTTTTACCTAACATCGATGTTCGTAAAATGACAATTTAATTAGATTCATTATTGTAATGCACCATTCTCGTGTCCTGTGGTGCTCATTGTAACATACAACTAAATTAGTAGTTTTTGTAAGCCGGTATAGGCAGGGCAATTTCAGACATTTTTATTTGCAGCGCCACATTATTCGGCCAATATTTGTTTCCATTACGTGTGACAGAACACTCACTTTTCTTCTGTGAGCCAACCTCGTGGTACAAGTTTCCAGGGAAATTGTTGATTTGGAATAGAGCAGTTTTTTTCAATAAATGGAAATTAATTTTTATTTTAATGTTTATGGTTTGTTCCAGTCTGATACATTGTGGTCTGAGAAAGTAATACTGTTGAAATACATCTAGCCGGATCTTTAATTATTTATTGAAGTACTTACTTGTGCAACCATACATACGAGTTGGACTAAGTTCTACTAGTCTGGTTTTCATTACATTTAGGAAATACCTATTAAATAATATAACATAATTTGGATATATGAAGTATCGCTTATTTAAAGTATTCAGACGAACCTATAAATTCTGCTTGAAATACAGCTAGCGCCCGAAGCGGGGTTGAAGAATGCGAAAAAAAGGCCGAAGAATAACATTTAAAAGTCACGAAGGAATTCCAGTATTGCTTGCTTACTTACCATTGTTAAACTTATGACTGACGACCAGGAGCTGTAGCATTTATTAAATTATAAAGATACAAATGATTTAGCCTGTAATATTAATAACCGAGAGCAGGAAATCGGAGGTAGGAGTTGTGTAGTGACGGGAATATTTCCCATAAAAGAAGGCGATGTTGTGGATGCAGAAGCGGTCAGAAAAGTGTCTGTTGTTCGGGGTCATATACCACCACCTCCATTTAGTGATACACAGAACACCAGTTATGCAAACCCAATACAGACAGTTTTGGACATGCTACAACGGATGGGGTCCAGGTTAGAGACCGGACAAGCATCACTGCAGTCCAGGTTTGAGGCTGGACAAAACGAGCTAAAATCAGAATTGCAGTCACAACTGGCGTTTTTAAAACAAATGTACTGTCTGAAGTGCTAGAGGAAGTTGATCCTGTGATAAGTAACATTTCAGATCGGCTTCTCGCTGCTGCAGACGACTGTGTTGCTCGCAGTTAGAATGCGAGTCTTGAAATTAATGCTCTTAAGAACACTTTCACGCGTGGTAACTTAGAAATTAATGAGTTATAAAACGCATTCACACAAATACAGTCAATAGACCAAATATGTGAGGAATCAGAGAATGCAGTGCCTTCACCCAGGCTAGAACCTCCTACAGTTGGTAAAGACGTAACTGAGGATAGAACAAGAAAACAATCACCTCCATCTTCGCACTGTTGCTCGCACTCCAGTCATCCTCGAACTCTTATGTAGATGCTACCTGAATACCATGGTCGCGATTTGGAAAATCCCATTTCGTTCATACGGAGGCTAGAGAGATACTTAACAATGTGGAAGGTCAACAGTGGTAAAGAATTGCAATATTTGGATCTAGTACTTACAGATAGTGTGCTGCATTGGTGGGAAATTGAAAAGGATACAATTTCAACATACGAACCATTCAAGCAGACCTCTGAGAGACGTTTTTGGAATCGTGAGGTTCAAGGTCTCCTCGGGGCTCAGCTTCACAGTGATAAATTGTACTCAAGTAAAGGTAATTCCTCGGAAGCTCATTTGACACAAATTTACGAACGCACACGCAATTTAGACTCACCCATGGCAGACGAGGAGTTCCAAATGATGATACTGTTGCAGTTGCCTATGAAATATCAGTTGAATTGGGCAGATAGGACGTTTGCCTCACTTTCGCAGTACAGGGACGGGTTATTGCGGTATTCTAAATTAGAGGAGATACAAAGGAGTGGCCATGGTGATTTACAACGAGACCTTCCTTTTTACCAGCGAAATTATAGATTATCTACCTCCCACCAAGCCCAGGGAACTGAGAGTTCTAGCAGCATTGACTACGGCAAACCTAATACTGCATGACGTAATACCAAAAGTCTTAGAACTTTAGAAGAATGATACAACATGTACCAAAATACGTAAAAAGTTGTTAGCGGCCAAAACCAGAAGGTTCATGTGCGCCGTTGTACTTTATCACCTCTTCTGGACTACTATATGCTCAAATCGGTAAACACAGTCCATTGGAAAGCGAGTGGAAATTGATACTCCCAGCGGAGCTACAAGTAGAAGTAATTTTGAGAGTACACCGATTTCTGGAACATTACGGAGCGCACAAATATTTTCAGTTACTTCGTCGTGAATTTTCATTGGCCCTCAATGAGCCGCATTATCTGTCAGGTGCTACATTCCTGCGAAGTGACAATATTAA
Organism: Clitarchus hookeri; assembly: GCA_002778355.1. NCBI lineage: Eukaryota > Metazoa > Arthropoda > Insecta > Phasmatodea > Phasmatidae > Clitarchus > Clitarchus hookeri. The sequence goes on along the minus strand of NQII01001119.1, from coordinate 288,466 downwards.
TTTTACATGTTGTGGAAAAATACACAGTGTGCATACAAGTATATCTTAATCAGCCCTTGGGCGGGAATAAAGTGCGGGCTTTTTTATTAGCTGTTCGTGGTTAATTGAGCACTTTTTAACGTGCTGCTAAGTTTGTGATTATTTCCTTTTTTCATATCATTCTGGCACGTTTGAAATTTCCATTCACATGGGCTTTATTCATGCGCCAGTCAAGTGAAAACGAGAAATTGTCAAAAACGTAAATATGTTCGGCCTACTGATACCGCAATTCGTACTGTAATGAGTATAAAGCAAGAAAACGCCGCTTTATTTGACATAAATGTAAACATTTCACTGGAAAGTCAACGTCAAGAATTGAGACCTGAACTAGAACTAGAGACCTGAGAAATTTGCGAGTTCAATGAACTGTAGCCTAGACTTAAAATCTTATATAAACTCATGCAGACATCAACTGTTCATTGGTTGCTTGTTGTGGCAGTAACAAGCGGTGATTGGGCCTACAGTTTATTGCGTGTTTGTTATTGGCACCATTCATCTCCAGGAAGCGTCAAACAACGCGTCGGACAATTGCAAAATTAACATGAATGTACACGTTTGTGAATTCCACCTTGTCTCGAAATGAATCCGCGAATTTTTCAGGTTTCTACTTATAACCATCTTACTTGATTCCTGGCCGACTTAACTGGAAGCTGTGTACGGTTAGCATATATGCAGTTAATATGTGGTGTTTTTTTAAATTCAAACGTTGATTTCAAAACTGCTTACTTCACCGTGAATAGCCTGTGTGAAATGTATCCCTCTTTAAGCAAACTTGTGACACTCGCGGTTCCTCTTCTGTTTTCAAGTATTTGGAGGGGAAGTGTCTACTTGCAAAGTGTACAGTAGCGTTTTTTAAATAAAAGGTTTTAATACAAAATATGTAGTGTTTTCTCTATCTGTTTAGTTACAAAAGGAACGAACACTTCGCATCAATTACAAATATATATATATATATATATATATATATATATATAATTTTTTTTTTGTCAAATTATGAACTTAGTTTTTGTTGCACACACAGTCGAACGAAGTTAACCACCCACCATCTTGTCTCTCGTAGCTTTCCATTGTCTTCGTTCCCACAATTCATGGCGCCAATAAGCTCTGAATACTACCTTCGGTGAACAAAGGTCTAAATCCGGTTTTTTTTAGCATCACTCGGTCCTGAACAATGTTTACAAACCAACAATTACTTTTTATAAACTTTTTATTTTGATAAGCTAACAAAATAAAGTCATACACAGACATTTTCAATTGTCATGTCTGCAAAAAAAACTACTAACTGGATATAGATACAAAACTGGTATAAACGATTGCACTTAAGGCTCTCGCTTACCTGTCCCTTAAACTGCGTTACAGAGTGTTTTAATTTCACATTTTTCTGTGAAACTATTTAACATGAGTCCAATTTGAAGATCTAAGAAAATAACACACACATCAGACGAGGCGCTGTTGAGTGCTTTCAAGACGTCACGCACATCAGAAACACCATTTTTAGTACTCCAAAATTGCTAAAAACGGCTTTTTCAAAGCGTCGTATCTCAAAATATACGTGTCAGATACATAAAAAAAAACTACTGAAGGGCCCTGTACTGAACCTTCGCACAGATTTTCCACCAATTAAATAATGTGGTCATCGCTTAAAGTCTCATAGGTACACGCAATGCGACGAGAACACTGCACGCCATTCCAGAGCCTTGCGCTTATTGGCGATGGCGCACTTGATGCGCGAAGCAGTGTCGCTCTTATCGCAGCCGCGTCTCTCGGCCTCAAACGCGGAAAACAGCTCCAGGTAGACGGGGGCCTTAAGTTTGCTACATACTTTCTACCACTAATGGTATAACCCGCTCGTAGTCCCGTGGTTGGACGCTGCACGGCGATGGGACTGCATTTCATTTCAACTTGTTGTCATAGAGTACTTATCAATACAGAAGTGTAACAGCCACTTACTCCGCGAACTCCAGCCGCACACGCCAGCAAAATGCCGTCACTAGCGATCAACGTGTTGGAGCGCCGTTTGCCAGCTAACTTACTTGCTAGACAGCAGACTTGCGTAGCCAACCAGAGAATGGGTACTACGCCCACATAAAAAGTACCACAACGCCATTTCGTCTCCGTGTGCACTACTTTGTGGCCGTGTGCTTTGAGGCGTTGATATATTAGATGTATGATTCGCTTGCCAAATACAGTTTTGCCGCAAATCTGAACTAAGCTCTTCTATCAGTTGAATGTGTATTCTTCCGCCGCACATTAAAATTATCATATCCATAGTCATAATGACTTGCAAAGGCTGTTCACGGTAAACTGAGCATTTTTGAAAGCCCTGTTTAAGATCTACTTGTATGCACAATGTGTATTCTTCCGCAATACGTAAAATTAACATTGCCATGGGCCTGATCACTTTATTCATGCACCGGTCAAGTAAAACTGTGGAATTATTACAAATGTAAATATTTTACCAGTTCCCTTATTCTTACATTTATGTGCATTAAAAAGGACAGAAGGAATAATAAATAATTTCAGTAAAGACAAATGTTTTCCTGACACTTTTAATTTAATATTAAGACATGGAACTATTTTCTCTCCGTCGTTACCAACTTCACTGGGCGCTCGGCACTGAGTGTGACAGATACAATATATGCAGGTAGGGGCAGTGAAATGTTTTAAAAGTTTATTTGGAAAGTGCTCAATTAACCGTGAACAGCCTACATCAATGCGACCAAGTGACACTGAAAATATTGTTAGTAATATCGGTATGTAAGGATTACGCTTTTTTTTTTACACTAACGGGCATAAAACCAAAATAAATTAATTACAGTTACCACTAACTTTAAACATTGTGCTTTCAAAAGTAAAGTAATAGCATTATTGTTCTAAATTTGTTGCCAATATCACAGCAAAAAAATCCCGGCCAGAGTTTACGACGCCATTCTTGCAGTAGGTGATCAAAGTAATGTTCCAAAGGATGGTTTCTTAAACTATGTCTTCTCTACAAACGAGCGGCTTGAACAGTTTCATGAGGGTCGGTTATCGTCTTGCGCTGCTTGAAAACCAAGCTTTCAGAAGCAGCACGGCTCCTGCTACCTGAAATTTACAGCAAACACGCATCCTTGACCGCGAAAGAAGTTAAACAGACATTTCACGAGTGCTCGGAAAAGCTACCTTGCTTCATAAACCTCCGTAAATCACGGATGAATTATGTAAACATTCGTGACCAAGTTATCGTGATCTAGTACCCATACACTGCTGTTACAAAATTAGAAACATGGCAACTAGTCATATTTTAAACTTTCAACAACATTCCGTTCATGTGAGATTGAATTAACTAGCAAGAAATATATTATATTTTTACTTCATATGTTTTTGCATGAAATTATGAAAAATATTGTCATTAAAACTTATTCACAAACTGTAACTTGAGCATACATGGAAGATAAAATTACACCATGTGCTGAAGTACGTGCGTTTAAACATTCAATGATGTACGCCAGTGGTAAAGTTAGTTAAATTTTATATATATATATGTAATTTATATATATACGAGTATGGCAAACGAAAAATAAGTCAGCTGATAGCTGATAACAGTCGCAATCATTTCCGTATTAATACATAATTGCCTACAATGCAGCTTGCGTATAACAAATACCATATATCATTTTCTTCTTCCTCTTTTATAGTAGGCCTCTCCTGTCATTCTTCATGTGTATCGTCACCAGATGACTGTTACCCCTNCTACAATGCAGCTTGCGTATAACAAATACCATATATCATTTTCTTCTTCCTCTTTTATAGTAGGCCTCTCCTGTCATGCTTCATGTGTATCGTCACCAGATGACTGTTACCCCTCAGCCCATTTTCTTATTAGTCTGCTAGGCATTCGTCTTCCTTCCGGCTTTCATTTTCGTTATTTTTACTAACCTTTCTTCTCTAATGTGCGCATGTTCTTTCATGTTTATAAATAAGACCGGCATTGTTAAGGGAAATTTGTTTTACGTGCATGAAAATGTTACGTGCAATCGAAATCGCAGAGCTGGTGTATTTAAAACTAGCATGTACAAGCAGCCGTAGTGAGGACGGGGTGAAGATAAAAATGAAGCAAGTATGTTCCCGCCCGCTTGAACACTGCCACTCATTCAATAGGTCTAAACCGAAAGACCCCGTGGAATTAACACAAGGTTAAAATATTAAACACCCACACAGTAAAAAATTGTTTTAAGTTATAAAAAATACCTTGGAAACTAGTTGCCAAATATTTTCTCGTGACTCGACAACGGCAATGTTGTAGGTTTACACCACATTGTTTTATGGAACATAAAAAATTACTTGTGTATCTCTATGTAGTAGGAGTCCGCAAATAAGTATTTTTTGAAATAAACCTCTGAAATACTTCCCGTGTCTTACTGCATTATTTTAACAAACACACGTGCTTACATAATTCCAGTAAACATATAAATGAGTTAAGATAAGTAGTTTCCTGTCATGGACACTGAATTTATTTAGTGTTTGTTGGTTTTAGGCTTGTAAGAGTAGGGACTAGCATGTTATAGGCTGTTTATGGTAAACAGAGCACTTAAAAGCCCTTCTTAAGATCTATTTGTATGCATATTGTGTGTTCTACCACATTACGGGAAATGGACGTTGCCATCAGCCTACTCACTTTATTCATGGGTCATTCAAATGAAAATGTAAAATTATTAGAAAAGTAAATATTTTACAAATTTGCTAATTCTTAGACGAATACACAGCTAAAAAACTAAATGCACAAGAAATAATTTCAGTATCCACAAAAGTTTAACAAACACATTTAATTCAATGCAAGGACATGGAACTAATTTCCCTTCGTCGTTACCAACTTTACTAGGTGCATGTCGGTCAGTGTGATGGTTGATACATATATATATATATATATATAGGAGCAGTGATATTTTTCTAAGGTTGATTACAAAAGTGCTCAATTAACCGTGAACAACATTTATAACCTATATAACTACCCAATAGTTTTACAGTTCCATTTGAACTACACATGAAAAAACTGAACGGGCACACGCAAGTTTTAATATTACATATAGCGAAATAATGCAAAATTAGCTGAAAAGTAGACCCAATTAAGAATTTTCAAATGTTTTCAATCATCGGCCTGTAGCTGTTTCTCTACCACGGGAGTCAAGTGAGATGGAAATGGAGCAACGACACAAACCAAGGATGTGTATGACGGAAGCATTTCTAGGAAGGCGCGCCAGCTGACGCCAACGTCCGCCATGTTTTCCCCACTCGCGAAACTTGGGTGTGACCCCGCCTGGAATCGAATCCGGATCGACTGTTTGTTGCGCTTGCTTGCCACGTGACCACAACGTATTCTCTCAGGTACATGTGGCATTCAAGACGACAACATGTTTGAAAACACGCAATTTTTTCATCGCATCCACGATTCGAAACTGGCGTGACACAAACGTGCCGTGAAGGTTGATGTACTCCATTTATTTGGTTGTTTCGGTTACCGAGAAGTCTGCTGGCTTGCAAAACGTCATTGCGTTGTTGCACTATAATGTATGAAGGATGTTTCGGAACTGCATGGACAAACCGCGCCTGCTGCATATTCGCCACGAAAAAATAAGGCGAAAACTTATTTACGACCCATGGTCTACACTTCCTTGAACGTGGAGCATAAAAACGATTTTATCAAAAAATTTTGTAAAAAAAAGTATTTAGGATGGAACAATGAACTCCTGACTTTAACTGTGCATGAACAAAGATCCGCAACCAGTGTAAATTATATATGTATCAACAGATTACTTAGTGGGTAAAAAAAAAGGCTGCAACCCTGATTTTGCATTCAATTTCTCGAAGCGTAAGATTTATTGATTTTACAATGACGTATTACTAATTAACACGTTTACACTAATATAAAAGAGTTCTTGCGAGGTTCTCCTTAACCCAACCGTTTTTCGGCATTTTGAAATGTAATGCAAAATCGGAGTCACAAACTCTATTTTTTCCGCGAAATAATGTGACGAGAAAGACAGGCGGTACACTGGTTGCAGATATTTTGGATTCACAAATCATCCAGAAGTTTATTGTTCCATCATAAATATATTTTCTAAAATGTTCAGTAACCTTGTCTTCATGCGCCATCTTCAACGGCGTGTACCACCGCATTTCACAACATGGCTCGTACATGTGTTTCTGACATATTTTTCGTGACGAATTCGCAGGCGGGTTTATACAATTACGAACATTCTATATGTAAAAAATTAGCTGACAATCTACGACTTGATGTTTTTTGACGTTTAAAAACGACTAGGTAAAATAATCTCACACTTCCTGCATGGACCTACGTAATTAGGTTAACACTATAAATTTTATTATAAAAATGTCTCATGAGATATAAGTACTAAATCTGCCTTGTGTTAATAGCATCACAGTATCAGTCCCAACATACTCCAGGGTAGAGTTGCTCCTCACGTCGTCCTTTTACAATAAATACAAAGAAAATAAAGTCATCCCTATTGCCTCCTCTCTTAACTATACACAGCATTTACTCAAATTTTAAACTTTTAAAATGAAATAAATGAAAATACCACAGCAAAATTCCTGATAAAACTGTACACGTGTGAAATCTATTCCGCATTTACTTAGCTTTTTAAATTTTAATTTAAACTGTTTCTTTTGTTGAATCCTTGGACGCGTTTTTAGCATACTTTCCGAAATAAAGAAAGACTTATGAGATCACTTTCCTTTCTGTGTGTCTGTGTGTGTGTAGGAGTACATGTGTGTGTGTACGTGCTCACGCGCGCGAGTGTGTCCCTAAAGATTTTTGAACACTTTAACAGGATTTCGCCAAACTCGGTACACATATAATATTTAGCAAGGACACCGGACTTCTGAAGTTTTCGGTAACTCTGGGCGTTCAGTTTCGAAATGGCAGCCATTTAAACATTTATGGTGCTATGTCATACCTCGGGGACCGTTAAACCGATTTAAACAAAATTTTGTATGCTTACAGTGCATTATGTAAGCATTGAATTTAGAGGCGGTCAATGTTTTTATCCCTTCTACTTTGGAAGAAAGCACAACAAAAAAATTAAGAATTTACGTTATACATATCTCGAAAATTACTTAACCAATCCTCTTCAAATTTGGCACGTAAGCAATACTATGGTATGCCATATGAACATATGCAACTTAAATACATTAGACACTTGTTTTCAAAATGGCGGTCATACAAATATTTGAGGATTTCTGTATTTGGTACATCTACCATACTGTTCGGCCAATTTCGACCAAATTTTGTGTTCCGAAATTATTTATTACAAGCATTATACATGTCAAAAAAGGCACTTTGTCCACCATTTNGCATTATACATGTCAAAAAAGGCACTTTGTCCACCATTTTTTAAGATTGTGCAACATGAAGAAATAAAGTTTTTATGTAATATCGGGAATTGACCGATTCCTAGCAAAATTCGGAAACAATACTTTTATCCGCCATTTTTAAAGATGGAATTACATGAAAAAATGTAATTGTTATGTCATATTTCCGAGAAAAAAACAGATGCAAACCAAACTGGCAAACAACTAACAATACGGCAGTCCACGTAAATTGATGTTTTGAGTGGTCCAGACACTTATTTTCAAAATTACTGCCACGTGAACATTTTGACTCAGTATGCTATATCTACGAAACTACGAAACAAAATTCAAAATAATTCTGTATTCTTGCAGCATTTTTTAAACGCATCAAATATATATACATATACAGAGCCACATTTCTCCGCCATTTTGAAAGATAACCCCACATGAAATAAATGTTAAATGTCATATCTCGGGAAACAATTGACAGATTCCTACCAAATGTGGTGACGAAGTTAAAGTATGGCAGGCCATATTAATTTATATGTTTAAGTGGGCCAGACACATATTTTCAGAATGGCAGATATATAAATATTTGGCTTAGTGCGCTATATCTACGAAATTATATAACTGATTATAACTTATTTAAATATATTTTCAGTGTCTATGACAATCATCGAATGTGCTAATACCTACATAACCATTATTCCCTTCATTTATATAAATCCTCAGGTGAAAAAAATTGTGCTTTTATTGCCATATCTCGAGGACCAATCAACTGGTATTCCACCAAATTCTTCACTCAAGTAGCGTTACAGAAAACCATGCAAACTTAAGTGTTTTAAGAGGCTGAGGCACTTATTTTCAAAACAACTGCCCTGTAAATATTTCAGGTTACTGAAACTATATCATTCAAAACATTAGACTGATTATATCCGAAGCTGATGCTCAGAATCCTACTTCCAAAATGCAGTTCACTGCACGTTAGATTATGGCACGAGGCTTACTCGGTTCGAGTCCTGGGTAAGGCGTGTGTGTATTTGCAATTCTCACTACTAGATACAAAGGTATAAATCACAAGTAAATTTATAAATATTCTATAATCAAACATTTCCAATAATACCTCTGATACTGAAATTATGACACGAAAAGGACGAATTTCGGCAAAAATGGCGAAGCCGAGCCAGAAAAGCAACTCGTACCGTCTGTATAACGTAGAAATCGACGAGACCTTAAGTCCTTAGCTACTTATGTCTGCACACACAGGCGCACTTAGAACTTCACAGCCGGGAACTGAAGAGTTCGTAACTCCTTTCCATTTTCAAGGCATTGTTTATCGCTCTACAAGTGGGGGAAAAAATTTACGGCGAGGTCCTTAACTTGCACGTATCCCATCGCGCGCGTCTGCAGCACTGTACTCTGCGCAATGAAATATGGCTGGCAGGCACTCGAGCTGGAAAATGCGCGGGCCCCCACGCCTTACCCTTCAGACGTAAGTCAATTTTAAAACACTCACCGGGCAGATACTCGTCCGTACGTACACATAAAACCACAGCAGCTGGCCGCAGTTAAGTATAGCTATCCGGCGAGCAGACGTTGAGGGAAGAACTGAGTTAATGTTACATTTCAATACACGTGGTCAGCTTCCACCAGACAAACGCAGCCATTAGGTATGTCGGTGTGCTTATGCAGCACGCGAGGAAATAACACCGACAAAATTAGTGGTTTAAAAGGTAGCTTAAACTGTGGTCTAAACATAGAGTTACACTTCAAAACTACGTACGAATCCGTGTTTTCCCCAAGGTTTAAATCTAGCACTCCACGCTCCATAAACTGGCATACTGGTCAGCTTCGTGAGTGAACGAGTGAGTGAAGAGGTTTGGGTGGCTCTTTAACATCTAGGTCTTGAGAGTCGATAGGAGTGAAGCGAGGTGAGTATGGAGTAGCGCCCTTAATGAAAGGGCGGGGAGAAACGCGAGATCGACGAGAAAACCCGCCGACCAGCGGCCTCGTACGGCACGATTCCCACATGTGGAAATATGGGAGTGGCCCCACTGGGAATCTAACCCAGTTTTCCTGGATGGGAGGCGAGTAGTATACCCATTACACCACCGCGGCCCCAGTCAGCTTCGTCATGAACGTTGAAGCCGACTGTAATATTCGAGGGACAGACTTTACAATCCCGGTCAGCCTTGAGCGATGAGATGGCATAAAATACCTTTATCTGAAAGAAGGTGCGTTTGAACCGACAAGGTACTTGTATTTGACACACACACACCCATTTGAAAAAAAAATTGATCACTATGAACGATTTTTAAAGTGCTCACTTTACCGTGAACTGCCTATACTTACATAATTCGTAGCCAATAATGTTGCAGATTTTGCAACCAATGATTCTGTTGAATTATTCACAATTCAGGAACATATTATTTTATTATTGATATGCGAATTTCGCAATTAAACGCGATCTAGCTAAAGCATCTTGCAAAGTTGCAAAAAAAATGTATATGCCTATACATTATATATCCTATAAAGGTTTCCACCTCCTACCGTCTCTTCGATGACTATCTTGCCACATAAATAAAAATCTCAATCTTTCACTTGGGTCATTATGTCCTTAATCATGAACATGTAAATTTAAATAATTTTACATATAAAATACGATAGTGGACAGTAAATATCTATATACGATAATTAACAGCAGCATTTACTTCGCATGGATAAAGTGTCAGTTATAATAATTTCAATAATTTATTTATGAAAATAAAATATTGATTGTAACTCGTCTTCCGGGCATGGCTGTATTCCCGCGAAGTGGCTCACAGATACCTCCATAGATTACTAACCATTCAGAAGATAATAAAACTAAGCATTTCAGATTACAAAACAGTATCTGTTGAAACGAACACAATTACTCTGTAACAGATTTAACTTAATAATAATAATAATAATAACACATTTTTAAAAGCGTTGTCCTCGTTCGCGGACAGGGTACCTGATGTCCAGATAGGCACGCGTTCAGGTTACCACGCTATGCACAATACGCAAGAGTTCGATAGCTAATTACTCCAAGTGCATTCCTTCAAATTACGAAACGCACGGTCCTTCTTAATTCGTGTAACGCGAGACTGCAAAGCTCTTTCTGCAGTGTGTATTGGGTGATTCTCATTCATTTGAGGACAAGTCAGAACTAAACATTTTATAAGACACACAGGATACGAAGTCAGCAACATACCTGCAAGGAATATAGGTTTCAAGTCGTACCTTTAGTGAGGTAAATCTGCTACTCACTCTAGTAGCAGTAAATTAAGAAAAATTATGAGGCTCGAGTATCCATAAACACGTGTAATTTACCCTACAGGCAATTGAATTCGCGGAATTTTCGTCTCCTTATCAGTAGAACTATGTGGCTACCTTATTGAGTGAACAGCCACATGATTGAAGCACGTGAACCGAAATTGCCAAATGTACGTTACTGTGGATAGCTATTCTGTTTTATGATGCTTAATCATGTGGTATTAATCACTCTTTCACATTGCTCACGCATGAGTGATGCTAGAAACGGGAGGTAGACCTTTCTTTACGTAGGTTGTGTTTTAAAACTTGCTGGTGCGGTAGATCGTGGGGGTGGAGACGAGTGACGACAGTGAGAGACAAGACGGCAGGCGGGTAACCTTTCCGTTAATTGCGAACAATTCAAAAACTATGCTCTCGATGTGGCAAAATTACAAATAAATTGTGTTGACAAACACACATTCAGGGTGCTAATTAAACTTTTTTCTGTATTGGGTGTGAAGGGGGGTGGGGCACTTATTTAGTGAGCTAGATACCTATGGAGACTCGTGTTTTCCAGCAAAGGGGCTGATGTGTTTGCGGAATTATGTACTAGCTTATCTGTTGTATGGTCTATTCGCGGTTTCTTCACACCCTCTGAATCAAACCTTTGAAAAATCATCACATGTATCACGTGTTTGGTTGTGTCCTAAGTGTGTCGTGATTCGGAAGCGTTTTATACTTGCGTTGACACAAAACTACCGTATTTTTGTTAATTTAAAATTGTATTATTTTACCTATGTACTATAATTTTTCATTTGTAATTAATATGACTAAAACAGGGAAGAAATAGGTGTGTTTGTAATGCCTAGTAATAAATATTACACTGAGCGCGTTGTCGCTTCGGTGCGATTTTCTGCAGTCGGTTAAGCTTTGTTTACATGAGGCGGAAGAATATTCTGGAAGTAGAACTTTTGCAGGGCTTCATAAAACACATAAAACATGGGTTGACAAAATAATTTAGTCGTCTGTGGCCCCATGTGCTTTCCAGGCAGTATTTTACATCAGAAGTAGGCATAAATTTTCGTTGTTTCAATTATAACGTGGGATCAATAAGAAGGCAAATCACTTTCCTTGGCAGGAAAATAATTTTTCTTGCCCAGAGAAACAATTATGAGAGAGGGAATTATCTGTAAACCCCCTCCCCCTTCCCCAAAAAATGATTCACACACTCTGAAAATAATATTAATAATGTGCCCCGTCTGCCTGCAAACAGGCTATATGTTACGTTGTACCATGGTGTGCTCAACCCGCCACAGTCACAGAAACCATCGGCAGATACCACGCGAGTATTTTTTCCGCACGCGAAAATGTTGCGACATTTGACGTGACATTCACATACACAAAGGTCGAGACAATGTGTGACAATGACCGACTGAAGGTTACAGACCGACACCAAGCTCAGTAATTCAGTCGAATTTGACATAACATGTATAAATATAAAATGTAAATTGTTTGATTAAAATTTGTGTTTAGAACGTGTTAGTGAAGCTTGTCCATTATGTAGCGGAACCTGCTACAGAACTACACTCGTTTTTATTTAAGTTGAGGTAAACGTTTAGGGTTAGTGACAAAAGTTATATAACCGTAGGAAAACCGATATTAGGTCCAGTTCCTTTGAACCTACTGCATTTGTTCGAGCGAATACATTTTTATGCAGTAATTTGAATTCGTTTTAGGTAAAACCTCTATAGGTAAAAAGAAAAAACGCCTTCTGGTAAAGTAAAGATTATATGTTAAATGACTGCGGGTCAAAGGACCTTAGTTCTAAAACCTGTAGGTTAAGTGACTTTTAGGTGCCCACGTTAAATAGATATACATCAGATTCTCAAATTTTGTACGATATAGGCAGCTTCCAGTATACAATACAAACGTACCTGAGAGGCATTCCAAAAGTCTTTATTTTAATGTTAGTGAAGTTCGGTTGTTACACTGATAATGCAAGGGCTGGTGTAATATTTTAGTTCACGCAAAAATAGTAGAAACCAACACCAACCAGTGTACGAGTGTAACGACGTAGTCACTCTCTGGTCCTTCACGTGCGTCTATTTGCAAGCCGACTAAGCAATGTCCAACACGTGAACAAAATGCTAACGCAAGGTACTTGCCACAACCAACCAGGTCAACAAGTCGGGCTGGGTTTGCTTGCTTGTACGTGTATACATGTATATCCAGAAATATGCAGAAGTCATTTGGAAGTGAAATTTTGGTAGGTAATGTTGGCAGTCAATTTAAAATTAGTTCCATACCTCAAAAACTGACTGAAGGTTAAAATAATGTTGGTACCTCAAACTGGCTTCAATTTATTTTATGTACATTTGAGTAACACTTGCCTAAGTCAATTTATTTAAGTTTTTAACAATTTATAGCCGTTTTATAGTGACAAATAGTCGATATACATATATGAGTCAGTGGGTCAGAAGAGGCAATGTTAATATTACATGTGGCGAAAAGATGCACAAATACAGAAATAAGTGATCACTGGGACCTTTAAAGGTATTCAGTTACTCGAAGACCAAAAAATATATGAAGTAACACACTTTTAGGAACGTTTTACTATCGTTTTCCATCCCGCGCGGACATAATAATCACAGTTCAGTGGCTTCCTTGTAAAATGCTAAACGCACGAACCGTGCAACCTCATTTATTTTTCGTTCTCAATGTCTTTAAACAAGACAATCTTAAGGTTTTCGCTTTGTGTTCTGGCTGGCTGAAAACAAGCGTTGTTCTGGTAACACAAGGCAAATCGATTTAGTTACTTTTTATACGCGACTAGCAAACCCGGCGAACTCCGTTTCGCCACCAGATGGCTTCGTTTTATGCAACATTTTGTTTGGTGATTANCCGCTTTTCTGTTAAAATTTTTCCTGAATTTTCTTTGCTATAAACCTCACGGAGCCCGAGACCTTTCCAACGAATAAAAAACCGTGGAAATCGGTTCGTGCGTTCTGGAGTTATAGCGTCAGGAAGGAAAACCCGACTTATTTTTATATAGNGGAAATCGGTTCGTGCGTTCTGGAGTTATAGCGTCAGGAAGGAAAACCCGACTTATTTTTATATAGTAGATAACTGTACGCGGGTAACATGCCATTATAAGGCGCATTTATTATCACTGTCTAGGAATCAGAGACGTTTTTGTGCGACGAACTCTACTTTGATCGATAAGTAAGATTGAATTCAGCATGCGGGGTCTATCTGCGTCTATTTATAGCTTCATGGAGTAACTGGTACAGAATATAATTCCCTGCCAAAAGAAATAGATGCAGTAGCTCTGTACTATCACTTAAACCTCTTTTTTTTCTGTTTACGAACCACACAAATATGGTATGCAACCCATTTACAAAAACATTATAATAAAATATGAAAGGTATATTTTTAAGAAAACCTTACCGAAAGAAAATTTTCAGAAATTATAGAAACAGTCACGGATAAAAGTATGCGTACGTTTTATTAATTTATAAACTCAAATATTTTCAAACATATTCTGTGTTATTATATATAAGTCGGGGAGCAGATTATGTTAGTATTTTAATGTGAATTAACTTATCTCTGCTTGTCAGTATTTTAAAAATAATTTTTGAGTTCTAAAGAGTATCTCAAAACAAATTTCTGACGAGCGATAGATTATGCACACAGAGACTATGAAATTTAATTAATTGTATTTGCTGTAAATTACATCACGTGTAATATTTACTGTACCCTGAATCAAAGTTTCGCATGGTTATTTTTCTTGACCCAAAATCTTTCCTTCGTAGGACGAAACTACCTAAGGTTGCTGTGTTTAAACTGAGATTATTAAGTGTGCTTAACTGTGCCGTATCTTCCCACTAAGATCGAGGTAATGGATTATAATCCACGCATATATAATGCTATTTTCCTGCGTAAACCCTTCGACTAATTCATATTTCACTTGCTTTCAAGAATTGTATAGTCTGGAATGAGGTTGTAGGTGCATTGTTGGCAGGACTGAGATACGTTTTATGGCAGTATGTCTTTACGAAGCGAAAGCAAACTTTTGAGAATTCGCAGAATGTTATTATTCTCATTGTCAAATAAAATGAATTATTCTCGACGGAACAGTAATGTCAAGATTGAAAGCCGTAAACCGAAACGTTTTCTTAGTTTTGTGACGAAAATACAGCTTTCTTACTCCAACCACGCCAGTTAAACTGAAATAAAAAGGCAAAAACATTGAGAAATGTGTCGGTATTGAAGGTGGTTGAATCCTCTGTACGCGAGATAGAACTGCCCGAAGGTGTTTGCCACGCCCAGAATTGCCGCCGGTCGCCGCGGACCCCACCCGCACCTCGCGCATGCGCGGCGCCAACTCTAAGTCATCGAAGGAGACCACATTAGTTTCAATAGTGTCATTAGTCAAGAAGTTATAGTGGATCAACCTGCAAACGTTACATCGCCGTCTTTGCCCTGGTGCCCCACGAGTCGGTCTGATTTTGAAGACGTATTTATGTCGAAAAATGAAGTAAACACCTTCTCAAATGTTTTTAATGAGTTCTCAGAATGTTTTTTGCGAGCATAAAACAAACGGAACAGACTGCAACTTTTGCGTGAGCCAACTGCGGTATTTCCGACCAAGTTGATTTTTTTTTTTTTTACTGTTAGCAGTTAGGGTGCCACACGAGAATGGATTTACTTATCTTGCCATTTACACTGCTTTTTAAATTCGAACTTTCTCAGTTTTACTTACGGCGGGAAAAGGAAGTAGTAGGAATTATACATCGTTTTATTATAAACAACTGCAAAAGTTGCAGTCTGTTATGGTGCCAGACGAAAGATATCGTCTAGATTTCAGCCATGAAAGCCAATTATCCATTTAGTTGATTTCATTTCATTCATATCCTATATATAGACCTTGCCAACGCAGCCGTATTCACGTAAAACCCACGGCCGTGTCCCCAGAACAGCCACATCCCGATTTTTATTGTGAGTAGTTGTATCTAGCGTACCACTGTAATATGTTTTTATTGTACGGCAGAGAGAAAATTCGAAGATGCCAGTATATATGTACAAACGGAATCAGTCTGGTTGTCGTGGGCCGAGTAGTATGTGGTTACGTAAGCTTCTAATTTGTGACGTAACGGCGCTGAATGTACGTTCGTGACTTGACAACTGGAAATTACAGCAGTGAAGACCAGAGACGTCAATCTGTAGTGACCTATGGAACCGCCAAAGTAGGAGCACTGACCTTCAGACTTGCTGACATAATACGCTTTGTTTGCGTTACGTATTAAATTTTATAAAAATATAATATTCAGTGAAATAAAGGAAGAAATTTGGGTGGCACTTAACAGCTGAGGTCTTTAGCAACGATGGCGGCGTAGCGAAGACGGAGCAGCGACGGAATGCAATAGCGGAGGAAATAGGAGTACCCCGCCAAAACACACCGACTGACAGTAATATCCTCTACGTTCCCCACGTGTGACAATCAGAGTTTGGTCCCGCCGGTAATCAAACTTTGTCCACCGTGGTATGAAGCGCGTGGCTTGAAATCAAATCTATGGCACCACAGCCGCCGATAGAATTCAGCAAGACGTTATCCAATAGGCCTAGTTGTAATAACAAACTGCAAAAAACACTGTATTTTGTTCTTCGACTGTAAATCTATTTCATGTTATTATGAATGTCGATTCACAGTGAACAAAAAGCGTTGCTCAGTAAAGTTTAATCAAAGGACACGTGGTGCTTCCGTATTTTCTAGGAGAATGGGAGGTATTCATAAGCGAACTACAATATTAAAATCTTGCAAGTGAAATTTCAAAAATTTTGTGTTTTTCAGTATCGCAATAAGCCTTGCCATTTTTTAAAAACATTATATTAAAGAAGCGATATTTTGTACTCCTCAGTAATAAATTGCACATATTGATATATGTAATTTGAGTTCGAAAATACACTAACCAAGTGTAGGCATAGATTACCTAATGTCTTAAAACATTTGTAGAGAAAAGTATGTCGTAGTCAAGGGGCAAAAAGGTGTAATACGAAACACCTGCAGGTGGTTTCAGTATACAGATAACCGCACACCCATCGAAGTACAGGCATTTTGACTTTTGAGGCGCAGGAGCAAGGAAGTGATAAGGACGACACTGACAATAGCATCCAATATCTGATCGCCTCTAACCACGAAGCAAGGGACTGATGTGCTTTTCGTTGGCCAGCGGGAGCCATGGGAATTAAAACTGTACCTAGCGCCAATAACGGAAAGTTTGCTGCATAGGTAGCCTATGTGCTTGAAATATTACAGACTAGCTACGCCCACGACTCCACTCGCGTGGACTACAAAATTATTGTTTAGGTTTTTTTTTAAAATTAATTTGAATTTTACTTAGTGTTAATCATCTATACTCTATGTACATTATAAAACTCAACGTCTCGGTGAATTAAATGGTGAAAACACTTATTAGTATTTCTCTGTTATAGATATATATATGCTACCTCTGAGATTTTTAGGCCTTTTTATTCTACACAATTCTTTACTACATGTTATTGTTCCATCTTTAACGGTTTAGACAGAGTATTGCAAAAGAGCGCGCTGGCGGCAAACTTTTTTCCGACTTGATTCACTATTATTGTTTATAAATTTTTGAGATATTTTCTTACAATAAAAAAGAGCCAATATCACATTTCAGCCCTCCAGCTATTTCTGTGGGAGAAATTACGTCGATCTGTTGCTCGGTTGCGACGCTGCATTGTTATTCCGTTTGTTTACTTTTTCATTTCCCAATAAGAATTTACCCGAGGTAACAAAATATTTTCTCGAGATAAAAAGTAGCCTATGTCACTTGCCGGCTCTCCAACTATCTCTGTAGAAAAAATTACGTCGACCCGTTGCTCCGTTGCGACGTGAAAGAAGGACAAACAAACAAACACACTTTCGCATTCATAATATTAGTTAGGATGTACACAGTTTCATACAAATATAACAGCTGAAATTGCTATTTCCCCAACTTATGTGTTCTCTTCGTATTTTAAAACGTGTTCTTCGCAAACATTTCTGTAAAAATACCTTGCAAACATCTTCTTGGTATTCGTAGCTAATACACTAGCCTTGACAGAGAATATTGTTCCTGAATTCGAAACAAAACTATGGATGTTCACGTTGAATCAGTGCTTGGCCAGGTGGAAGACAACCAATAAATAACGATTAGTAAAACACTAACATCGACCACAATTGAGGGTCAGGACATTATACCATGGCTATACTATTGTTATTTATTACCGCTCCTCAAAATATATTTTTATCTATCTCTGCGGGTTGACAGGAGGGAAGATATGAACGGAAGTTGGGAATTAAATGAATGGAACTTACAATTAAAATGCAGTTTGCTTCAGTGACTAACCTGGATTTCAAATCCAGTGCTCTGTGATCAAAGGTAAGGCGTTCGCGGCCTCTGCAGCGGAGCTCACAGTACATTGCGGCATAGATCGAAGGAAACGCTTTTGAAAGGACTTTAAAAACCCGACCGGGAACGATAATTACGTAACCCTGGATGTGTCTGATAACCATATTACTAAGGATTCAATTTCAATAAAAAAACCAGTGTATTCAGCATTTAACTCAGCACATTTCTGGGATTAAATTGGGAAGCGTGCGATGGCAGAGCCTCTAATTACCACCATAACTACCCAATAAAGCAATTATTCGTCGTGCTGAGGTACACGTGTAGCACTTATAAAAAATAAGTAAATACATTTGACTCTAAAATAATAACTGTAGATATACAGCACAGATGGGAAAAGTACAGTAAAATCATGTAGATTATAAACCGTGGTTGGCATATACAACATTACAAAATCGCTGAGAGCAATACTTATACCGTGTGTTGTAGCGCGCAGGCACCATGTCTAACGGGGTACGCGGTGGCGTAGTGGTTAGACTACCCGCATCCTACCAAGGCGAACGGAGTTCGATTCCCGGATTTTAGCATGTGGGAATCGTGTCCGATGGTGCCGCTAGTCAGCGGGTTTTCTCATTGATCTCCCGTTCCACCCGCCCGTGCATTCCGGCGCTACTCCTTATTCACCTCACTTCTCAAGACCTCGATGTCAAGAGCCACCTAAATCTCTCCAATCCACTCCACTCCACTCCGCCATGTCTAGCGGGAAAAGAGAGAAATAGCAAACCTGTCCATGAGCTTAGGGTGGCAGCTGTTAGAAGGATGTCTATCATGGACCAATGCTTCTAGGTTATTACGGCATATATAAGGAAGTTGGGATTATTATATAGGAGTAGATAAAAATATGCAATCATCTTATAAAACACTGAATAGCTACACGATGATACACGAGTGACAGCTTTTCACTTACGCGTATTTAGAATTCGTCGTTTGTTAAGATGCTGATTATTAATGATTGCTGATGTACCAAGTCACACTGTTTAGATGCTTGTGCGTGAAGTTGCCGTAGAGTAACGAACTTTTTTATCCCGTTATAGGCCTACGTATTCTTTAACTTAGAATACAGATTTATGGGTAAACTAATGTATGGTTTATGTGAACTAGTGAATCCAATTTTTTTAAGCACTGACACTAAGAAAAGTTTAGTTGTATTATACGAATGTACCTTTATTACTGAAACACAGTACAACATAGTAGTTTTAGGATGATTCTATATGAGCATTACCAGGGCATGTATGCGATCACGTACGAGTGCGTACGTGTGTATGAGCGTATGTATGAATGACATCAAAACGTATAAAACCTTTTTGTTTTATTAAAATTGTTTTTCTAACTCATTCACAGGTTTCTGAGTGGTCTGCTTACATACTAGTAAAAGTTACTATATAACCAGGGTAATCTAAGCGATTATCGTGAACTACCTAAACTAAACTTCCGACCGTGGGAAAGCAAATAAATGATAAAAATTATTTTTTTATTAATGATTAGATATGTGACTTATACCGATGTTGTTCTTAATTCATTAACATTCCTTCCATTTCCAATCTTTTTAAGAATAATTTGTCTCAATTTTTTTTACGTAGTTTGAGTGAGGTCTAACATTACACAATATGCAAAAGTTATTAATCTTACATTTGCCATTTTTTATTTAAATGATTTTGTCAAACCCTGCGTAAGTATCAGCTGGAATCACACAATGCTCCAAATTTATTTTACTAACATTGGCTGAACTTGTTTGTACGTAATTATTTCCGAAGCTACAGCGGAAAAGCTCGCGAAAACTGAAGAGATTTGTCTAGTTAAATAAAACTGTACAAGTTAGGAAAGGAAAAAAAAAAATTCTTTGCGGAGTAAATTTTATTGTTTGAGTTTAGTTTTCTAATTTGCGCTGGAAAACTGCTCACACAAATATACATTGTTAAAAAAAAAAAATTGTGAATTTTGGAGTTGGCAACTTTTCCAACTTTTGCCCTGGAGATTTAACTAGTTAGCGTTTCGTCTTGAAGCCTTTTGGATCATTAAGCGCGAGACATTAATACAAATAATGGCAGTACACATTACACGATACGAGCTCCATTGATGGAGATTGGCGATGAAGTTTTTGAGTTGGAAGGAGGAGGCAAATGCGGATTTGTCTGGGCGGTTGGGGGCGGTACGGGGCACTGTGGACATACGCCCCACAAAATTTACTCGAGAGAAACTGGCAATCCCTAAACTGTATGCTATATTTTATTTACGTTTGTTACAAGTCTTCAAATTATTTATAAATTACCGGAACAAAATACAATACCTGCACGCTGATATGAAATAAATTTTCACGCTGAGGGACAATAAGCATCAATTTATTAAAATTGTGACGCCACCCCACATACCAATCCCCTGACGAATAACATAATAACCCTTTCAGAAATAAACACAGTGATGTATTATCAGACCGTATTGTTTACAGTTGAGCATCACAATTGCGTCTAACAAGATTACAACATATGTTCAAACGTGTTTCCGTCTACTTCAATAAACTTGGCCGCACGCTTATGAACCGCACGCAGCTGCACACGGCTGTCTGATTTCTGTAGCGGCACGCATGATACGCGCAAGTAGTTCCTCGCGTGTTTGTGCAGTCCTTTGCCATACAATATCCTTCATCCATCCACATACGTAATAATCTAGTGGTAATTACTCTGTACATTTTGTGAATAGGACCCACATTCATATGACAGCTTTTGCTCCAAACGATATAAGGAATACGCCCTGTGAGAGGCGGTAACTCCTCGTGAATCATCGTATATAACTAACATTTTCTAAATTAAGATATTTCTCCACCCACATCTTTAATGAACATGAAGTCTACAGTGCTTTCTAGATAAAATAAACATTATCTGTATATTTTCACATTACAAACTGTTGTGCACTTTGCACTAATACTTTTGTAGAGTTATGANAAAATAAACATTATCTGTATATTTTCACATTACAAACTGTTGTGCACTTTGCACTAATACTTTTGTAGAGTTATGAAAATATTATCTCGGCTACTAGTTTCCAATATGTAAATATATGTGTATATAATATATACACACACACAAAAAATCGCAAAAAAAGTCTACTTTGTATGTGTGATCGGTACTTACTGTAAGTACACTGAAGAGCCAAAAAAACTGGTACGCCTGCCTAATATCGTGTAACCCCCCNAAAATAAACATTATCTGTATATTTTCACATTACAAACTGTTGTGCACTTTGCACTAATACTTTTGTAGAGTTATGACAATATTCTCTCGGCTACTAGTTTCCAATATGTAAATATATGTGTATATAATATATATATACACACAAAAAATTGCAAAAAAAGTCTACTTCTTTGTATGTGTGATCGGTGCTTACTGTAAGTACACTGAAGAGCCAAAAAAACTGGTGCACCTGCCTAATATCGTGTAGCCCCCCCCTCCCTCCGTACTCGCAGAATTGCCGCAAGAAGACGTGGCGTGGACTCAACTAATGTCTGAAGGTATGCAGGAGGCAATTCACACCATGAATCCTGCAGGGCGGTCCACAAATACAATCTGCACCAATTTGAGAAAGGGTTGCACGTCTGTCACGTTTAACGATTCTCGTCAGTCGTCGTTTGTCCCGTTCTTTCACGATCTTTTTCCGGCCGCAGCGATGTCGAAGATGTGATGTTTTACCGGATTCCCAATATTCACGGTACACTCGTGAAATGGTGAAATGGTCTTACGCGAACATCCAAATGTTATCGCTGCCTCGGAGATGCTATGTCCCATCTCTCGTGCGCCGACTATAACACCACGTTCAAACTCACTTAAATCTTGATAACCTGCCATTGTAGCAGCAGTAACCGATCTGGCTGCCGACCGCATCGCGTTATTCTGATCGGTTTCATACCTCTGTTATTTGCATACGCACGCCTATACCAGTTTTTTGGCTCTTCAGTGTACTACACCCAGAAGTATCGCGGGATAAGCGTCCTACAGGACAGACTCCACAGTGCTCTGCAAACTCGAAATTCAGCTGTTCGTTCATTGACTGCTTCGCTAGGTAAGCAGCCTAGACCAGGCAGCATGAGACTTGATGCTTGTTTTCTTGCAGGTTTTTATTCCTGACTCATCGTCCCCAGGACATGTCTTACAAATAGGGACAAACCTGACGGCTGGCTAGAATCATAAACTTGACGCATGTTCGAGTTATCAACTATTTCTACATGGGCTGGTTGGCTGATGTCCCACTGAGTATCCAGTTTCACCCCAGACAACGAAGCGCAGTATACAGTGCTTTATATTTTGCAGATTTGTTACTGACTCAAAGTTGTCCGGCGCGTAGCGTATAACGTGCGATAAGCTATAACGCGTGATCCGACTGCGAAAGTATACGAAATGTAAATTATTTCGATTCCTATATTGTCTTCTAAAGGACTCAAGAAATTTAATTACATTTACGCACAATGTTTAAGTGACCCCGCATATATGCATTGCGTTTGAAATATGGTTTGTTTTTACGAAACTATTATGTAAAATTGTCGCCAATGTTTTGCCTACGAAAAGAAAGCATACCCCAGACGAGGGCGGGACGGTACTTTCAAGGAATCACACTTGCTTTAAGTGATATTTTGGAATCCTTCAACATCTTCAAAACCGAATTTAAAATACACTAACCAGACAAGAGCGCGACTACTATAAGAGCCTGTATTGAACCTTGCTACAGACTTTCCATCAATAAAATCACAGCGTCATAGCGTTAAGTCCCATAGTACGCAGCACGAATAGAACACTGCACGTCAGTTCAGAGCCTTGCGCGTAGCGGCGGACGGCGCACTTGATGCACGTAACACTGTCGCCCTTATCGCTGCCGCGCTTATGAGCCACAGACGTGGAAAACAGCTGCAGGTGTGCGGGCCCCTTAATGCATCATTCTGTTATACGCTGTTCGCGGTAAACTGAACACATTTCAAAGACCTGCTTAAGATCTACATGTATGCCGTATCCTTCCACCGTATGTAAAATTGACAGTGCAGTAGGCCTGGCCATTTTATTTATGCGTGAGTCAAGTAAAGTGTAGAATTATAAGNTGCGTGAGTCAAGTAAAGTGTAGAATTATAAGAGAAGAAATATTTTACACATTTGCTAATTCTCACACACGCGTTAAAAAAAACAGAAGGCAAAATAAATAATTTCAGTGTTCACAGATGTTTGCCTAACACCTTAAATTTAACGTTAAGACGCGGAACTACTTTCCCTCTGCTATTACCAACCTAACTGGGCGCATGCAGTTGGCGTGCCCGTTGAAATAGGCGTAGGTAGGGGCAGTGACATTTTCCATACGTTGACNTAAGATCTACATGTATGCCGTATCCTTCCACCGTATGTAAAATTGACAGTGCAGTAGGCCTGGCCATTTTATTTATACGTGAGTCAAGTAAAGTGTAGAATTATAAGAGAAGAAATATTTTACAAATTTGCTAATTCTCGCACACGCGTTAAAAAAAATAGAAGGCAAAATAAATAATTTCAGTGTTCACAGATGTTTGCCTAACACCTTAAATTTAACGTTAAGACGCGGAACTACTTTCCCTCTGCCATTACCAACTNTAAGACGCGGAACTACTTTCCCTCTGCTATTACCAACCTAACTGGGCGCATGCAGTTGGCGTGCCCGTTGAAATAGGCGTAGGTAGGGGCAGTGACATTTTCCATACGTTGACTTCAGAAGTGCTCACTTGACCGTGAACAACGGAAATCCACTTTGAAAGCTTAAGAAGGTTTGACGTGTGCTGGGTCAGCGATAGACGTCTGGACGAGGGAGCGTGCCTGAGGGGAGGAGTGCGGGGTGAGGGGTGTTGCTATCGGGCTTCTCGTCTGCCAGACCTGCCGAGTGTTTCTCGAGTGCAGGAACCGCAGACGCCCCGCAGAGATGCCGCGTCTGGCCGCACTATTTATAAACGATGCCATGTGCGTGACGAAGACGCGCGACGCCATTATCCGGATAGCTCCTACCCCCCTCCCCCAAGACGCGTGGATTGCGAAATGTTGCGGACACGTGTTCGACACGTAGGTTCTGTCATGCAGTGAAGTTAAGACTGATTTCAACCAGCAAAACTTCAGTTTAAGGGTGTTTAAGTGCCGAAATTATTTTCCATATTTTGAGGGCAGCAGAATAAAAAAAACATGTAAAATTAATTTAGAAACTTTAAGTACAAGAGTTACAGGAATATCCAATTTATATATTTTAGCATACAAAAATTGCTGTCATTAGAATAAAATAAACAAATTTCATGGAAATTCTTTAATTTATTCGGCCGTAATTTTATTTTAAGTTTTACAATTAAATTTTAATTCAAAATGTCTAGAAGTTAAATCCTAATTGCCGGCGAACATATGCCAGACTTCAAAGACATTTCTTCGTGGTGTTCCTAAGAGTTCAACAAACTCTTTAGTTGAAATAGAACACTTTGCAAGTACAACTTTTAGAATTTTTTTGGGCATAGCATTTAAGGTTAAAGTGCTGATAATTGTTCTAGAAAAAATATGCGAAAGTTAATTTTAAACTGATTTGGCATTTTTATGAAATTTTTGTTGATATTGAATCAGAAAAAAGAGAAATATCTTAAAAATACAGAATCAGATTTATGCCACTTGAACAGCCTTTTATGAGAACTATGTAATTGGAGCATGAACTGAGTTCTGAGTGTTTGAAATTCACGTTTTTCCATGAAACATTAAACGTGCATCCTTTGGGCTAATCTACGAAAAGAAAATACACTTGAGACGAGGTATGAAGAACTACTTTCAATACACCACGCATATTACAAACACTATTTCCAAGCTCTCCAACATTGCTGCAAACTGTCTTTTCACGCCACCCTATAACTATGCTACAGGATGTTCACGGTAAAGTGAGCGCTTTTGAGGCCATATTTACCTTTTCCTTTTAGCCATTTTCATCCTTTAATAACATTTTAAAATAAATATTGACATGTAAGTAATAAACAGAGTGTGTATATTCCACCGCACTCGGAAGTTAACGACTAAGGCTAAAATAAAATATATTTATTGACTAATATTCCGAATGAGAGGACTTTTAAAAGTGCTCACTTTGCCGTGAATAGCCTATACAGACTTTGCACCAGTAGAATAGTAGGGTTCCATAGTTCCAGCGGTACAACGGGAACGTTGCGCGCCATTTCATAACCCTCTGTGTAGAAGCNCTCACCAAGGCGAACCGGGCTCAATTCCCGGCCGGGTCACTCCCGAATTTTCGCAAGTGGGAATCGTACCGGACAATGCCGCAATGCCGCTGGTTGGCGGGGATTCTCGGGGATCCCCCCCTTTTCCCCGCCCTTGTATTCCAGCACTGCTCAATTCGCATCTCATTTCACCCTCATCGGCTCTCAATACCTCGCTGTTAAGAGCCGCTCAAATCTCTCAACTCAACCCGGGGCAATAGGTACTGGGTTCGGTGTCACCCTTATCGCTGCCTCGCTTCCGTANGGGAGGAGTGTGGGGTGAGGGGTGTTGCTATCGGGCTTCTCGTCTGCCAGACCTGCCGAGTGTTTCTCGAGTGCAGGAACCACAGACGCCCCGCAGAGATGCCGCGTCTGGCCGCACTATTTATAAACGATGCCATGTGCGTGACGAAGACGCGCGACGCCATTATCCGGATAGCTCCTACTCCCCCTCCTCCAAGACGCGTGGATTGCGAAATGTTGCGGACACGTGTTCGACACGTAGGTTCTGTCATGCAGTGAAGTTAAGACTGATTTCAACCAGCAAAACTTCGGTTTAAGGGTGTTTAAGTGCCGAAATTATTTTCCATATTTTGAGGGCAGCAGAATAAAAAAAACATGTAAAATTAATTTAGAAACTTTAATTACAAGAGTTACAGGAATACCCAATTTATATATTTTAGCATACAAAAATTGCTGTCATTAGAATAAAATAAAAAAATTTCATGGAAATTCTTTAATTTATTTGGCCGTAATTTTATTTTAAGTTTTACAATTAAATTTTAATTCAAAATGTCTAGAAGTTAAATCCTAATTGCCGGCGAACATATGCCAGACTTCAAAGACATTTCTTCGTGGTGTTCCTAAGAGTTCAACAAACTCTTTAGTTGAAATAGAACACTTTGCAAGTATAACTTTTAGAATTTTTTTGGACAGAGCATTTAAGGTTAAAATGCTGATAATTGTTCTAGAAAAAATATGCGAAAGTTAATTTTAAACTGATTTGGCATTTTTAGAAAATTTTTGTTGATATTGAATTAGAAAAACGAGAAATATCTTAAAAATACAGAATCAGATTTATGCCACTTAAACAGCTTTTTATGAGAACTATGTAGTTGGAGCATGAACTGAGTTCTGAGTGTTTGAAATTCACGTTTTTCCATGAAACATTAAACGTGCATCCTTTGGGCTAATCTACGAAAAGAAAATACACTTGAGACGAGGTATGAAGAACTACTTTCAATACACCACGCATATTACAAAAACTATTTCCAAGCTCTCCAACATTGCTGAAAACTGTCTTTTCACGCCACCCTATAACTATGCTATAGGATGTTCACGGTAAAGTGAGCGCTTTTGAGGCCATATTTACCTTTTCCTTTTAGCCATTTTTATCCTTTAATAACATTTTAAAATAAATATTGTCATGTAAGTAATAAACACAGTGTGTATATTCCACCGCACTCGGAGGTTAACGACTAAGGCTAAAATAAAATATATTTATTGACTAATATTCCGAATGAGAGGACTTTTAAAAGTGCTCACNGGTTAACGACTAAGGCTAAAATAAAATATATTTATTGACTAATATTCCGAATGAGAGGACTTTTAAAAGTGCTCACTTTGCCGTGAATAGCCTATACAGACTTTGCACCAGTAGAATAGTAGGGTTCCATAGTTCCAGCGGTACAACGGGAACATTGCGCGCCATTTCATAACCCTCTGTGTAGAAGCGCGCTGGCAATAGAGGGGCCGCGGGGGCAGAGCGGTTAGCCTGCTCACCTCCCACCAAGGCGAACTGGGCTCAATTCCCGGCCGGGTCACTCCCGAATTTTCGCAAGTGGGAATCGTACCGGACAATGCCACTGGTTGGCGGGGATTCTCGGGGATCCCCCCTTTTCCCCGCCCTTGTATTCCGGCACTGCTCCATTCGCATCTCATTTCACCCTCATCGGCTCTCAATACCTCGCTGTTAAGAGCCACTCAAATCTCTCAACTCAACCCGGGGCAATAGGTACTGGGTTCGGTGTCACCCTTATCGCTGCCTCGCTTCCGTAACTCGAACTGCCAAAACAGTTCTAGGTACCTACATGCGACTATAATGGCCACTCATACTGACAGAAACAAAATATTGCTTGAACAGAGCCTATCAAATACAAAACAGTCCTTTGGAACAAACAGTTTTGTTCAAGTCAGATTTTGTTAGTCAACAAAATTGTTCAACATATTCAACTCCGCAACTAATCGCTTGAAAAAAAAAAAAAAACAGTTGTCATTGTCCTCTACGAGGTTTTGGTAAACTTCAACATTACGTCTGGCTTTGTAAGCATTCTGTTCATGGAAAAAACTCTTTCTGTGCGTGAGAGGAGTGTAAATTAAAGTATGGGAAGCCAGGACTTGCAGGAGGCACCACTGACTGAAGCGTCGTCATCTAACTATCACTGTGTTATTTCCTGCTTGCAAAAAGGCAGGCAAAATGGTAAAATATAAATATTTTCCAGACTTTTTACAACTACCAGATAGCACCACTCGTGAAATTTGCATTTTATATAATCAAACATTGTCAGTACGTAATTACTCTGAATCCGAAATTACGACACAAAAACGAAGAATTTCTGCAAAAGAGGCGAAGCCGAGCCTTAAAGATACAGAGGTGAAACAGCCGCTTATTCCGCGAATGACAACAGCACACGCCACCAAAATGGCGTCACTAGCCAGCAAAGTGTTGGGACGCCGTTCCCCAATGAGCGTCTGATATCCCATTAGCCAGCCGGCAACCCAGTGCATAGGGCAGCATGCACTAGCCCATCAGGCACAAGAACCNGCTCAAATCTCTCAACTCAACCCGGGGCAATAGGTACTGGGTTCGGTGTCACCCTTATCGCTGCCTCGCTTCCGTAACTCGAACTGCCAAAACAGTTCTAGGTATCTACATGCGACTATAATGGCCACTCATACTGACAGAAACAAAATATTGCTTGAACAGAGCCTATCAAATACAAAACAGTCCTTTGGAACNTAATGGCCACTCATACTGACAGAAACAAAATATTGCTTGAACAGAGCCTATCAAATACAAAACAGTCCTTTGGAACGAACAGTTTTGTTCAAGTCAGATTTTGTTAGTCAACAAAATTGTTCAACAGATTCAACTCCGCAACTAATCTCTTAAAAAAAAAAAAAAACGTTGTCATTGTCCTCTACGAGGTTTTGGTAAACTTCAACATTACGTCTGGCTTGGTAAGCATTTTGTTCATGGAAAAAAACTCTTTCTGTGCGTGAGAGGAGTGTAAATTAAAGTATGGGAAGCCAGGACTTGCAGGAGGCGCCACTGACTGAAGCGTCGTCATCTAACTATCACTGTATTATTTCCTGCTTGCAAAAAGGCAGGCAAAATGGTAAAATATAAATATTTTCCGGACTTTTTACAACTACCAGATAGCACCACTAGTGAAATTTGCATTTTATATAATCAAACATTGTCAGTACGTAATTACTCTGAATCCGAAATTACGACACAAAAACGAAGAATTTCTGCAAAAGAGGCGAAGCCGAGCCTTAAAGATACAGAGGTGAAACAGCCGCTTATTCCTCGAATGACAACAGCACACGCCACCAAAATGGCGTCACTAGCCAGCAAAGTGTTAGGACGCCGTTCCCCAATGAGCGTCTGATATCCCATCAGCCAGCCGGCAACCCAGTGTATAGGGCAGCATGCACTAGCCCATCAGGCACAAGAACCTTTACCAGAGCCTTGCGCAGCCAATCAGAGAATGGGCACGTCCACGCCAAAAGAACCGCCACGACATTTTGTCTGTGTGCTTATATACTCTGTGACGTAAGAATGAACATGGGGCGTGGGGATCACGCTAGCTGCGTAAAACCGCTCGCCGTGTCCCAACATTGGGCTGATTTTCTGCCAGTACGACTATCATTAAAGACGTGTACACCATCTGAGGNCCGCTCGCCGTGTCCCAACATTGGGCTGATTTTCTGCCAGTACGACTATCATTAAAGACGTGTACACCATCTGAGGTTAGAACATTGTTCATGCAAACAAGGGCTTTGAAATGTTTGTATATTGCGCCTAAACAATTTATAATGCAATTAGATAAAATTCAAATGACTAATAAAGTAATTAATATATATTCAAAAGAACTTGCATTTCGAGAATTCAGATATAAATAAACACGCTTATCATTGTTGACAATTTATTTTGACAGTTGTATTGTGGTGGAGAGGTGTTGACCAGGGGTGGTGGGGGGTGGTAAAACAATGTTTGATAAATGCGCAGAAGACGATAATCGGTCTATATATCTCAGCTTTAGTCTATTGTTACGAACTAGTAACAATGTAGTATGTCAATGTGAGAGTATGCTGGGGGCTGGGGGCTGGGGGCGTATTAAAAATAATGACACATGATTCGGTAGAGCACAGAAAAATCTGATGAGGTTTATTAACATATAGATTATACAGTTGCTATTTAAATGACTATTGATCGGGAGAGCTATAAATTGCATACAATTCTGATTATTTAATTACATTATTATTCACGCCATTTTAATTAAACCTAACTGGAAAGTCATTACCTTGTTGCAGCCGGAGGCTGATTCTGCGAGACGGTTAACGCCGGCCAGACACACCCATCTTCCTGGTCTGCTTCACTGGTCGGGTTGCCCAAAGGACTAAAGACAAAAGATGAAAGACGACAGACGACAAACGCTCGTTCCGGGTGTTACGCCGGCCTATATCAAGCGCGTGGTTCTGCGGCCCCACTCAGTGACCGGTGGAGGGGATTTCTGCAACTGTTTTCTTTCGCAAGGATCGACGACCAAATGGTGGCGTTGCAATCCCGCTCGTTTCCAGGTTTAATGTTTGAAGGTGTGATCAGGCAAGCCGTTCAGCTAAGGCCTGATCACACCATAAAACTATGCCCTATGGCCGGGTTGTGCACGAATTCCTACTGTTTCTGGTGGCGTCCAGCAAGTTGGCCTCTGGCAGCTGATTGACTCATAACGTCGAGGTCTTGAGACCTCGAAGTTAAGAGCGGCTCAAATCTCTCTCCGTCACGAAAAAACATTTGTTATTTTTTATTCGTAACCCCTAATGTTCAAGTGATTGGCGGAGTTTTCGTGGCCAACGTCCTCTCTCATTCCCATCCACCCTTTTTATCCTCGACGAAGCTAAATCGTTTCTTGTGGCCTTGACTTCACTGCCGATTAGATGTTTCTTATTCTATTTACGTACTTTTTCTAGGGTCAGATTTTCGCTAAAGGCTAAACTTACTAATGTGAATTTTGCAGAAAACACATTGAAAACGTTTTATAATCAAAATAAAAG
This sequence comes from Clitarchus hookeri, assembly GCA_002778355.1. Lineage (NCBI taxonomy): Eukaryota > Metazoa > Arthropoda > Insecta > Phasmatodea > Phasmatidae > Clitarchus > Clitarchus hookeri. The sequence continues at coordinate 257,755 of NQII01001119.1, read as the reverse complement.
TGTTCGCATGGTTACAGCTCTGTAACCGAATGCCAACAGTAGGAAATCCTAACCTCGAAAACTTATTCGCGAAGTTATTTATAATCGTTTCGGACACGTATCAACGTTGAGTTTTGATAATAATATAAATAACTTTTTCTTTGACTGTAATTTTTGTTTATTTAAAAGAATGCAGAAAATACCACTCGTTTCAACCATCTTAATAACACTGTTTATCTACTTCATAGTAGCTAGTCGGAGCGCAACACAAAATAAGTAAAGTCGTTCTGATGTATACTGAAGAGAGAAAAAAAACTGGTACACCTGCCTAATATCGTGTAGGGCCCCCCGGGCACGTATAAGTGCCGCAAAACGACGTGGCATGGACTCGACTAATGTCTAAAGGTATGCAGGAGGCAATTCACACCATGAATCCTGCAGGGCAGTCCACAAATCCAATCTGCGCCAATTTGAGAAAGGGTTGCACGTCTGTCACGTTTAATGATTCTCGTCAGTCGTCGTTTGTCCCGTTCTTTCACGATCTTTTTCCGGCCGCAGCGATGTCGAAGATGTGATGTTTTACCGGATTCCCGATATTCACGGCACACTCGTGAAATGCTCGTACGCGAACATCCAAGTNNNGTACACTCGTGAAATGGTCGTACGCGAAAATCCAAATGTTATCGCTACCTCGGAGATGCTATGTCCCATCTCTCGTGCGCCGACTATAACACCACGTTCAAACTCACTTAAATCTTGATAACCTGCCATTGTAGCAGCAGTAACCGATCTAGCTGCCGACCGCATGGCGTTACTCTGATTGGTTCCATACCTCTGTTATTTGCATACGCACGCCTATACCAGTTTTTTTTTTGGCTCTTCAGTGTACTTGCATAACCAGTTTACTTCGAACAAGGCGTGACTGCGTTACGGAACAAGTTCTGAGCTAATGTAACCATGCACTGAGCTGAACATGTTTGAAGCAAAGTAGTTATGTGCCCCGGGTGACCGCGGTCTAATAAAACGATAAGGGCTTGTTTCCTTAATCACAGGCCACATCACCAGTTTTGCCAGGTTAGGGGGTTTCCCGACAAATTTGTTGGCTTTTTAACTCCTGCAGTGGGACGATCGATAACTCTCTCAGCGGTTAGTGGTTTTTCTTGTGGTTTTTGGCAGCATATTCAGTGGGCCTTTTCGAAGTATAGTGTTTTTTTTCTTCAGAGTGTTGTGTTTCACCGTTAACGTACTTCTCATTATAAATGCTTTTTCTAACACATTTGAATTCCGCATGCTTTTATTTGCAATATACTAGTCACATCTTTCCAAAAGCTGGTGTAGTTTTGGCTGCACTAATTCCACTAGATGTAGCTACGCCAGTTGAAAGATGTCCAACGCGCTTTTAACCACCAAAGCTGGACGAGATTAGCAGTAACGTAGCAACTCGCAATTGCCCAGAAAACCCCGCCCAAAAAGCTAAATCATCAGACAATTCAGTGTAATACGCTGTACACCTTACAAGAAATTTCGAATAATATGGAACCATAGCATAATAATAATAATGGCGTGTGGGGAGGGCCAGGGCAAGGCAACACCCTCCGAGTGACGGTCTTTCCAGCTGGGACCCGTAGGTGACCGTCATCCCCGAGCATGACTGAAATGAAGCCCTAGAATGGAGCGGCACTGGAATGCAAGGGCGGGGGAAATGGGAGTGCCCCGAGAAAGCCCGCCGGCAAGCGGCATCGTCCAGCACGATTCCCACATGCGAAAATCCGGGAGTGAGCCCGCCGGGGATCGAGCCCGGATCGCCGTGGTGGGAGGCGAGCGCCCTGGCCACTACGCCACCGCTGCCCCTCCATAGCATAATCATTACATGCCTAACAATGAGTGGTTAAACTGTTGCTGCTACAAGCACAAAACAAAAACCGCAGTAGTTTGCTGTAAATGTTTCAGCTGTCATTTTTTGTGTAGGTACTACTTCCGGAATTATGTTCACTATATATAATGGTAATTTCGTATAGAGTTTTTATTTTTCTGCATATTTTCCTGACTTTTGAAAATCTAGTGATACTTTCATAATATTTCCGATGGTTTTTTAAACGGTATCTTGTTGGAAAGGAGATATGCCATTATTGGCCAGTTATTCGTGGAAAGATGACTGCTTGTCGCAACCCACAGCTACCAGCAGTCTGTTGGTCAGACGAGTCCACTGAGGTCTGGCGGTCGCGGTCTGTCGCAGCGGATAGAGCATTCGCCTCCCGCCA
>NQII01001119.1:239763-251511 GCA_002778355.1 Clitarchus hookeri | reverse complement strand
AAACTTGTGTTAAAGTAAGGAAGTCGTTCTCAAGCGCGGCGTGAACACCGTCGGAGATAACGTACCGCTACGAGGCGTCCTCGCCTGCGCCCGCTCAAGCAACGAATCCCACCACAGCAGCGGTAACTACTTCGTGCGGTTTTTAGCCCTATCACACGCACATACATTTGTGGTTAAGAAGGAATATCTGCCACAATCTTGACTTTTAATTTTCCAGTACTAGTTTTTGTTTAAAATGGCGTTCTGGTAACTTTTGGCATTATGGCGTGTAAAAAATAGCTGGCCGGGCGTTTTACTGTAACATTTTTCCTGCAGCTATTTTTTTTTAAAGCTTGAGTGGAAATAGCAAAACATTGCATAATTTTTTTTTTCACACCAGCACAAAATTTTGTAGTTGCGTTGAAAATGCAACAATATAAAAAGGCTCGGGGAGCTATTTTTTACACGCTATAATGCCAAAAATTTTAGTACGCCCTTTTAAAAAAAGAGCTCTGACAGAAAATTTAAAAATCCAACATGGCGCCAGATATCTCCCCCTGAAAGTGTTGCAGATAAGAAAATTTTAAGATGTGTGCTGTGTAGGTGCTACAGCATTTGTTTCGTTATCACAACCAGTGAGGTGAAGGCTTTGTGTTCAGCTATAGGAGTACGAACCATTCGTAACTTAGGACAGTAGCGCGATTTATTCATCAGTTACTCCCAGGGAAATTATTGGGCATTGAACCTCGTAGTGTACGGCACTGGCCAAGATAAAAAACATTCCTGTGCGTTACGTACACGATTACGCATACTGTATCTGAAAGGGTTAAGGTAGAAGGAGGGTGATTTCCAATGGGGCACTGCACCCTAATGTCCAACATGCAAAACTCTTTAAAAGTAGTACAGGAACTACCAAAATTGTCAGAAAAGTATGGTTTATGTTGAATACGAAAGAACAATATATTTAGTTTGTAACTTTGTAAATTATTGTGCTAGAATTTACTCATACAAATGTTTTAAAAATAAAATTTAAGAGTCTATTTTAGATTAAATTTTAAGCGTATTTCCATTTTGGGTGCCTCAGAAACCACATTTTGTTAATAAAAAAAATCTTTATAGAGCAAGACAATCATAACAGTTTACTCTGGTTTTATGTAACAAAAAAATGAGTAATGATGTTTACAAAATTATAATCTTAATACATTCTTGCACACCCATTTCAGCGACAAAAGTTATCGTTTTGTACGCTAACGCTGGAGAAACACAATGCCGCTGCCTCTCAGCGACTCCCCGAGGTCTACTTATATACCGCGTCGCCACTGCCGCACGCGCGGCGTCACTTGACTGAACAACTAATCACGTCATTGTACTACTCTGCTCTACGCATTCCCGGGGGCCGCGGTCATGTGATGGTCAGACTACTCGCCTCACACCAAGGCGAATCGGGTTCGGTTCCCGCCAGGGTCGCTCCCGGATTTTTTGCATGTGGGAATTGTGCCGGACGATGCCGCTGGTCGGCGGTCGCACTCGTTTCCACGTTTTCTCGCTTCCCCCGCCGCTCCACACTCACATCACCACTAAAAGATTCCCACTAAAGGTGTTCCCGTTATGCCGTTGTACGGAGAGAAAGTACACTTCAGACGAGGTACGAATAATATTCTAAATACATCATTCACACTATAAATTCTATTTCCGAGCCCTTCAACATAGCTAGAAAAGTTTTTTCGTACTGCTGTATCTCATAATATACCGGTCGGAAACACACGAAACTATATAAGGGACGTGCAATGAACTTTGCTTCAGACTTTCCAGCCATAAAATGATTGGGTAACGGCTAAAGTCCCATAGGTACACGCAGCACGACGAGAACACTACACGCCATTTCGAGCGGCTTGCGCGTAGAAGTGATGGGGCACTAGGCAAGCGTGCCAGTGTCATCCTTATCGCTCGCTTGCTTCTGAGCCTCAAACGATCTAAAAAGCTCCAAGTAGGCGGCGCTCTTAAGAGCAGCCCAAATCTCTCCACTCTTTGAATTCCCCCAACGTTTTATACTTAAATAATATACCNAGCGGCGCTCTTAAGAGCAGCCCAAATCTCTCCACTCTTTGAATTCCCCCAACGTTTTATACTTAAATAATATACCATTTGTATTATCAGATGAAATTAACTTTAAAACGTTTGCAGTTCCCGAAGGAATTATTTCCTAGAGTTGGCTTCAAAATTGTTCAATTAACACTTAACCGATTGTAGCCTAAACATAGCTTTGTGACGGTTCAACATAATTACAACCTTGAAACAGTGGAAATGAGTGTTTAAACTGTCTATGGAATGCAAGATAACCCGACTCGATTTCACGTCTCGTCAGTCGTCTGAGGCTACCGGTTCTAAATAACACGAATGCATGTACGTTATGGAAACCTGATGAACTTCTTTGCTATATGAGGGGCTGAGTGTGAAAAACTCACCTTCTATTTTATTTTTATTTTATTTTATATTGCCATCTGGCTAGTAAATTGCGTAATATACCGGTATTCCCACCCGTTTTAAAAGCAGACTGGAAAAATGCAAATAACCTTGATCAACTCGTTCGGAAAGGTAACTTAAACTCTATTTTGAATAATAAAGCGACGTGTGTGCGAAAACTGCTCAAAACAGATCACCTGTTGGCATCCTTCGGGGACCAACGACTACCGGTTGTTAGTTAACAAGAAATTACGTCAATAATAAATATGTAATATAGTTCAAAAACCAACTTGTGGTCTAGCTTGTCCGTTTTTACACCGCAGTGTAATTATTAAAACGATACTTTGTAATCATACTAAAGTTTCAATTTCTACATGTCTATGTTGAAGACATTTGAAATGAATAAAACTCTTCTGGATTTTTTAGTCCTAAGAACGGTCTTAGAAGGATCTTAGAAGTACAAGTCTCAACACTCACATATTCTGTAAAGGAAAAGTGGCTCCCTTGTTGAATGAATGATTTCACCAATCGGTAGTGCGCTACATGTCTAGATAGGATCGCTTTTAAATGACGAATTTCTTTTGTTACGTCGTGCATGTAAATTAAACGCATCTTCGAAAGTAACTGTCAACGGAATGAAAACGCATAATAATAGTAAATGCGAGGCCACTTATTTATTGCTCTACTGTGTGGTAATACGCTAATGTCATAAAATCGTTCTCTTAACGTTTCTGAACTCTCGCACATTTTCCAAAGACAACGAAAGATGCGTTAAAAGATAAGCTGACGTATCGAAAGGTGCAATAAAATTATCTATGATATTAGCGTAATTTTTATGCTGTGAAGGCTGTGTAAAGTCGGGNACGTATCGAAAGGTGCAATAAAATTATCTATGATATTAGCGTAATTTTTATGCTGTGAAGGCTGTGTAAAGTCGGGGTGAAAGGTAGGCAGAGTTGACTTATTTCATTTATAGTTGTTTATTTGACAATGTACAAAACACATGCGCTACTCCAAGTGGATAAAACTATTTTAAAAAATGGCAGACAAAATGCCACAGTACCAACTTTAATTTCTCGCCTTTCTTGTGAAATGAAAGTGGACACCACAGGTAGGTAGGGCAACAGCGAGGTCGTTAAACGGAGAAAGTTGCCCGNTTTTCTTGTGAAATGAAAGTGGACACCACAGGTAGGTAGGGCAACAGCGAGGTCGTTAAACGGAGAAAGTTGCCCGAGAAGTAAGAACGGGGAAGAAATCGTTCATGGCTTGTAGTGGGGAACCATTCCAGCATTCGCCTGTAGTGTTTTCGGGAAACCATGTGAAACCTAAATCAGGATGGCCAAACCAAGATGCGAAACCAGGTCCTCCCGAATGCGTGTCCAAGGGTTTAACACTGCACCATCTTCGCTCGGTGGACACAACATGCGTTTGATAGAGCATTGCTGCAGTTAATACTAGCTGCTTGTATAGTGAAATCCAAATGAGAAAATAGTGAGCAGAAGTCCAAAATGCGTCGGGCGAGTCGGGAGAGTCCATTGCCTCTTCACGAAGAGGTGAGGTTGTTCGGTTCACTAGCGAGAACTGCTCCGCGCGTGCATATTACCTGTCAAAAAAACATAGGTCGCGTCGGCGTTATTTAACAGCGCGGTAGTAGAGAGCAATGTTACCAGTTTGATCTGTATAGCGCCAGCAGTGTCAAGCAGTGTCACGTGCTCTCCCTCCCTCCAGCCTGGAGCATTCAGGAGAGCCCTACCCTAAACTGCCACACATACATTCCCTACCTTTAAGCTACGCGGAGGTTATTTTCTCATTTAAACTTTACTATAAAGCCTGATTTACACGTGTTTAGTAGCTCGCGCAAAGTGGTCGAGTTGAACTGACCAGCAGCTGGTATTTAGCTATACCTTTCTCGTGTAAACAGGTAAGGTGAGTGACTAGCATTCCAGTAACTGGAAGGTCGAGGTACTACAAAAATTTTATTGCTTTACTGGCGCACTGGCCTCCCCCCACCACTCTAATTCTTGATTACTACGAACCACTGTACTCGTGTCCACGCACATGCTAGCAGTTGCTGAACATTTAATATCCCGCCAGTTCACGTGGCTTCAAGTGGCAGGTTATGCAGGTTTATCTAAATTAGGCCGACAAACTTTGGCTGCATGTTAATTATGAAAAGTGAAGGTGAAAACAAATATACGACCTATGGTCTAAAGAGAACCCTAAAGCCGGTACATATCTTTGAAGTTGGACCTGAAGCACTAATTTAATTACAACTACTGAAGATGGAACACTGGGTGTCTGGATAATGTGTAAAGTTAATTGTGGTATGCGGGTTAATAATNAATTACAACTACTGAAGATGGAACACTGGGTGTCTGGATAATGTGTAAAGTTAATTGTGGTATGCGGGTTAATAATAAATTTTTTAAATACCACGTATTGTACAGCGTCGTGGAGAATAAGTCGAAATAAGGGTAGTGACCGTGATTATTCCCATGGCATAATTTTATGACAGCGACAGACGGGTGTTTTGGTATTTACAGATCTTTGTTCGGTTATAAATTATCCAGACACTCAATGCTCCTTCTTAAAAAGTTTATCCGATACTTGTAATGCATTGGTGTTTCAGGTTCAACTTCAAATATTCGTACCGCCCTTAAGATTCACTATAGACCATACGTCGTATATTTTTTAACTTTTTTTTTCGTGAATAACCCGCAGCCAAAGTTTATCGGTTTAAATTTAGATACACCATTTATTTTGCGCCAATTTTACAATTTAGATTTTTTTAGCTGTACCAGTTATAGTCCTACTAACAGCTCAACCAGTTCAAACGATCTCAGCCATCTAAAGTAATCGACCAATTGCGTTCCGGTGGTAAACTGGAATGGTCGAGTTACCGACCAACTGACCACGCGAGCTACTGAACACGGGTAAACCAGGCTCAAGTGAATCTCTAGCTATAGGCTGTTAACGGCAAACTAACCATTTATGAACTACCTGCATAAGATCTACTTGCATGCATACCGTGAATTCTTCCACCATATCTAGAATTAACACTGTTGTGGGCCCGATCTCTTTATTCATACGTCGCGTCGGTCAAGTAAAGCTATGAAATTATTCAAAAAGGCAATAATAAAAAAAATGCTAATTTTACACATATATGCATTTAAAAATCCGAAAGTAAAATAAATTATTTCAATATTCACAATTTTTTAGCTAACACTTTTAATTCAACGTTAAAATACGGAGGTACTTTCAATGCATCGTTGGCAACTTCACTGAGCGCGTCAGTCCGTGTGCCCGTTACAATCGACCATTTTTCAAAGGTCGACATCGAAAGTGCTGACGTTGCCGTGAACAGCCTATAGAACAGTGTTTGTTCCATGACTGCGTTACGGGAGATGTCGCGGCGCGGACCTGATCGATTGCTTGATTGTGTGGCGATATCAATCAGTTGCTCGCGCCGCGTGCCCGCCGACCTCTATGACACGTTCAAGCTGCTAATGAAGGGCCCTCGAAACAGCCGGTGCTTGACGAGCCCAGTGTTTCAGCCGCGAGTGCCCTCGCTCCACCCCGGCGGCTGCGAGTTTTCTGTCCGGGGGCAGCTCTTCCAGCAGTGTTCCCAGCTAACGTTCCCCCCCGCGTCTCACCGTTGCGAAGTTCCGGTGTTCGAACCCGAGCTGAATCACGAACACACGTGTCGTTGACCGAGCCAATTTTGGTTAGTTTAGTGCGTGGTCCCCCTTCTTCTAGATAGTCCGCCGGCTTGAAGTAGACGTTAATAAGCAACATTTTTCTTCGCGTGTCAAGGGATTTTATCAGCTACCGGGCAGCTCAATCCTTTCAGCACAGGGGAGAATGCACAAATTAACCAGCAGAAATAAGGCATAGGTGGCTACAATACATTTTGTCCAGTTATAATATATGTATATATAATTAAATTTTACTGCCTATATGTTGACATACGCTTTCTACTTTAAATTGGGGCTTTATTTTCGATATAGTAGCTGTGGCTGTGGCCTTCAGTGTTATGCCACTGGCCATTGTCTTGAAAGAAAAAAAATGTTTCGCGCAGAAAAGTAAACTTAGTCTCAGACTTTGTTGGTAAAGTTTTATTTTGGAGAAATGTTATCTGTTGACTTGTGGTAACATCATCACGAATCTTCTCGCAGAAATGCGCTAACTGTATGGTGTTGAATTTAGAACTCTTGGTTTCGTAATATTATTTCCCTGCTGCGTTGCGTGTAATAAGACTCAGAATTAAATTAAATACTCACTTGGTTAGATTTTTTTTCTGTTGATCACCGCCTTATTTATTTATTTAACTCAAGATATTGGAGCGCTGCATGATTTGAAAGAAATCGCATGGCGAAGGTGAAGGAAACAATAAAGAACAACGAAGTTACGTGTTCTGTGATCACGAACTGAAGTTATGCTTCATTTGTTCGCGGCATACAGCAAGCAGCTCTGTAGTTATTTATGTCTGAGTACGTTATCGTAATAGTGAAATGATAATGGAAGCAGCGTAACTGAAAGTGCGTCGCTGCATGCGCCAGACTGCACAAGGACTTGCAAACGACAAGGTTACTAACATCTGCGGCATCTGTACGCTCTACCATCCAACGGTGCATGCGCTCCCACTCAAACGGTAACGATCTCAGCTTATTTTCTCATTCCCGTTGAGTAGACGAGCTTCCNCTCGAAACAGCCGGTGCTTGACGAGCCCAGTGTTTCAGCCGCGAGTGCCCTCGCTCCACCCCGGCGGCTGCGAGTTTTCTGTCCGGGGGCAGCTCTTCCAGCAGTGTTCCCAGCTAACGTTCCCCCCCGCGTCTCACCGTTGCGAAGTTCCGGTGTTCGAACCCGAGCTGAATCACGAACACACGTGTCGTTGACCGAGCCAATTTTGGTTAGTTTAGTGCGTGGTCCCCCTTCTTCTAGATAGTCCGCCGGCTTGAAGTAGACGTTAATAAGCAACATTTTTCTTCGCGTGTCAAGGGATTTTATCAGCTACCGGGCAGCACAATCCTTTCAGCACAGGGGAGAATGCACAAATTAACCAGCAGAAATAAGGCATAGGTGGCTACAATACATTTTGTCCAGTTATAATATATGTATATATAATTAAATTTTACTGCCTATATGTTGACATACGCTTTCTACTTTAAATTGGGGCTTTATTTTCGANTATGTATATATAATTAAATTTTACTGCCTATATGTTGACATACGCTTTCTACTTTAAATTGGGGCTTTATTTTCGACATCGTAGCTGTGCCTGTGGCCTTCAGTGGTATGCCACTGGCTATTGTCTTGAAAGAAAAAAAATGTTTCGCGCAGAAAAGTAAACTTAGTCTCAGACTTTGTTGGTAAACTTTTATTTTGGACAAATGTTATCTGTTGACTTATGGTAACAACATCACGAATCTTCTCGCAGAAATGTGCTAACTGTATGGTGTTGAATTTAGAACTCTTGGTTTCGTAATATTATTTTCCTGCTGCGTTGCCTGTAATAAGACTCAGAATTAAATTAAATACTCACTTCGTTAGATTTTTTTTCTGTTGATCACCGCCTTATTTATTTATTTAACTCAAGATATTGGAGTGCTGAATGATTTGAAAGAAATCGCATGGCGAAGGTAAAGGAAACAATAAAGAACAACGAAGTCACGTGTTCTGTGATCATGAACTGAACTTATGCTTCATTTGTTCGCGACATACAGCAAGCAGCTCTGTAGTTATTTATGTCTGAGTATGTTATCGTAATAGTGAAATGATAATGGAAGTAGCGTAACTGAAAGTGCGTCGCTGCATGCGTCAGACTGCACAAGGACTTGCAAACGACAAGGTTACTAACATCTGCGGCATCTGTACGCTCTACCATCCGNACTAACATCTGCGGCATCTGTACGCTCTACCATCCGACGGTGCATGCGCTCCCACTCAAACGGTAACGATCTCAGCTTATTTTCTCATTCCCGTTGAGTAGACGAGCTTCCCGTTTATGTATGATGTCAAAACATGTCGAATTAATTAACGTGTTTCAAAAATGAATCCGTGGCCAAGAACACATTCGAATCAGAAAAAAAAAAAAAAACACGTTAACGTCAACTTTGAACTGCTCAGATATTTTATATTGTAGGAGGATTAAGAATAATTTTATTTGGATAAAATTTTCACTTGGAGCAGATGTTTGGTCGCATTTACACAAATCCAGATGTTTGGAAACTTGTGAGCATTTAAGTGGTGACCCTCCAGTTAGCTATATAATAAAACACACACACACTATATATTAAAATTAATCAAAATTATCAAAATTATTTTGAAAACACCTCTTCCAGCTATTTTAACGTTTAAAATTATGGATATGTAAACAAAAAATATGGAAACTTAAAAAATCTTTTGGACACTTTCCTTTGACTGATTCGTTTTTAAGCCATAAACTCTATTTCTTGTAGTAAATTTGCCTCTTCCGGATCTTAACATGACTCGGTAGGTTGACTAATGCGTAATGTTTTATTGCTTTCATTTCTGTTCCGCGTGGAATTAAATTGTCTGAATACACAAACTGGTTATTCTTTGAGTACCAATACAATGTGGTAAAATAAGTCGATTTAACAAAGTCTCACAGGCACCACCAAACTTCAATCTTGCGCTGCCAAATCAATTCATAGAAACCTCAGATTAAAAAAAAAAATGTGGTAAACCCAGAGTGATGACTACTACCCCCACTTAAATATAATCCCTGTGAATATAGTATTAAAAATATGCCATAGACAACTTTCACGTGTAAGTGTTGCTGACGTCGTTTACAGCATTTCATTACATATACATGCTTGGCCCTTAAATTTAAATGGCGTGGTTCTTTTGCGAACATCCCGAGAGTGTTCATAGAAGGGTACAAAAAGTAAAGTGGGATAATAAATATAAGCTAACGCTTGTGTCTTCATTTAACCGAAGCAATTTTCTTCGAGGTTGCGCAAATTGAATACCGTCAGTATGGCTCGGGTGAAGTAACCTTGAGAAAGGGAGTGATGCAGAGTAGGGGGGGGGGTGGACCTTCCACGAGCTGATTATTCTGAAGGGAAGGCAAGCTGAGATGAGCAATGAAGGGGCAAGGTCTCCCATCTGCCGCTGAATTCTCCACCCAGTTCCCCTCCCACGACCCCTGTGGCATATCTCTGTGCTCCGGAAATAAATCTCGCTCAAGCGCTTCCAGAGATTTTCCACAAGCGCTTCACTCTCAAGTATGAAGAATTCCTCGAAAGTGGGCTACAAAAAAAACTCCAGCCCAAGGGAAACTAATAAAATTGGATAAATATTCTAAATTCAATAACAAAATATCGATAAACTTTAGGAAAATGACTTTTTTTTTTAAATCCAGCGTAACGTACAAGCATAACCTGCAGTTCTGGAGGGTGGACTCAAAGCAGCGATAGCCACGGGTTGGTGTTCTGGTTATCGCACCACCAGAAACGGAATGAACGTCGATTATCGATTATTTCCCGGGGAAGTTATTTTACACGTACAGGCACCAGAACAAGCCGAGAAATTTCGCCAAGTGCATCACAGACGATCACGTTCAGATTTTTATTAAACTAATTAGGTCTATAACGCCGTGCCGTTGCATCGTTTATGTTCTTCAGTATAAAGATGGTGGAGAGGATCGTAATATTCGTGCATCAGCTGCAAGAAAAAATATACAGAGATTTATTATTAGTGTAATGATAATCTAAGTACAGTGTATTCTAACAGCTGTCTATTGTAAAAGGCAAGATTATTTGCTGTGATTTTCAGTGTTACCATCCTCAGTACGTACATGAAAAGACAGCGCAACAGCCGGCAACAGTTGAAACCCAGAAAGGAAATTTCCCGAATTTCCTCACACCTGAAAAATCTATGAACCTGCCGAGAACCAAACCTTCTAGTAAGGCCTTTGACTACATTCAAGCATCCTGATTACTGGAGAAAATGTGTATACGTGCAGGATCATTATGAATTAAGCAGGGCTCAAAATGTAGATAACGGGGTGGAAGTAGAAACGTTTATTTTCAAACCCATTTCAAGTGTTCGTTGTCGGTGAGTCGAAAAAGCTACTAGCTCGCAGATGATCTCCTACTGACACGCGCTTGCAACTCATTTTCAACGTACTCAGACGGTGGACACTTTCATTTCCAGACGTGGGTTTATAAACTGAATATATTTGTTTTCGTCCGTTGTATCACCCACACTTGGTTTTCGCATGTCAATTTTTAATCTTCCTGTACAATCCTCGTGTACGTAGTCTTTGAATCACGGCCTGCAAAGTGTCACGCGAGTGTATTGGTCAAGACTTTACAACGGGAGAATTCGTAATACACCATAAGGCGGTCCAATCAGCTTTCCCATCGGGGTCACTTAAAAATAATTACAATGCTTGTCGGGCCACACTTACGTAACACAAAGCCGTGGCCCGTTTGTAATATACAAGAAGTAAATTAAGTAATATATATTTTATCACAAGTTCTACCCTAGTGATAGTTACAGTTGATGTTTCCGCGCGCTAGTGTTAGGAGTCTAGCTGGCCGCTTATTGAATATAGCCGATTTGCGATATCTTGAATTTTTTGAATAAAACCTTTGAAAAACCACCCCACTGTTTCTTAAATATGTCTTGTGTCATAAGCGTTTTATAGTGACTTCTGTTGACATAAAAATATATATTATTTTCGTAAAATTGAACTTTTACTTATATTTTATATACAAAGTATAATGTTTTATCTGTAGTTATTACGAATAAAAATATATAGAAAATAGGTGTGTTGATAATGCCTGCCAAGAAGTAGTCCTCGTGCAAAACATTATTAAACAGAGTGCGCACGAAAGCGGTGCACTTTAGCCCTGGCGTACTTTTCTGGACTCGGTTAATCTTTGTTTGCATGAGGCGGAGGAATATTCTGGGAGTAGAACTTCAGCAGGGCTTCAGAAAAGTTGTAAGCAACCACCATTGGACTACTGCTCTTGTTGTTTGTGGGAAGGTTCTTAGCTGGATACAGAACAACGTGTTTGAAAGGTGAGTATTGGAGCAGCGATGTCGCGGTGGGGATTGTAACGCGCGCTCGTACGCGAACTGCGGCGGCCGGTGGTTTCCCAAACTCGTCCCCGGCCGCGCAGGCGGGATGGGAAGTCAAGGGTAGGTTGGGGAGGTTTGTTAATTATTGGCCTGCGGGGCGATGCCACGGCGAACGTGCCTAGCTGGCCACCGCCGCTAATGGGGGGCTCGCTACGTGGACAATGGTGCGTGCACGTCCGTGGTAGCACTGCCCTA
>NQII01001119.1:226476-239091 GCA_002778355.1 Clitarchus hookeri | reverse complement strand
CATCACACACTCCTGTCTCTCGCTGCTTTCCGCGCCTCTCCCGACCTTGCGTGTGCGAAAGCGGCGATGATGGAGAAAATGCACCAGTGTAGTCGGTGAGAATCACGGACACTCGGAAAGGAAGAAGAAATGTGATCAGATAGCCTTGAGACGTGGTTGCTGAAACAGCGACGAATGGGACGTGTTTCATGGCGAGGAAAGACTTACCGATGACTCTGCACAGATCTTAGTTAGGTTGGGGTGGGGGAGAGGAGCAGATATTAAACGTGCGAACAATGTGCTGATCTTCGAACTAATTCATGAAGGATATTCTTAAGAACATCGTTTATATAATTCCTTTCTTCTAAATAAGTAAATGTTACACGTAAATGATTCCAGAAAATTAATTTCCAAGAGGTGACGTGCACAGGCCTTGTTGTGTATGACACATATTATAATTCAGTTATCTACATGCAAGGTGGCGCAATGGCAACACGCTGTGCTCACATGTGAGAGATCCAATGTTCGAGTCCCGTTCCTGGTAAGGTTTATTTTAGTTTTTAATTGTTGGTGACCACAAACGTCATTTTGTAGTTGCCACAAAATACTGGAATGACAAAAAACTTTTGTTGGCGCAACAAAATATTTTTTGATATCTATATTAACAAAATAATTTTGTGCCAACCAATAATATTTTATTGGTCACTACAAAACAGTTTTTTTTCAGTGCGTGAGAGAAAAGGTTGCATGCAGCGGACTACGAAGTACCTTCCTGAATTCCGAAACTAATTTCAGCCAGCCGCCACACATTTAAACAAACATCACAGTCTCAATGAGACTTTAAGACATGTATTTTTCATAATTTACAGGTAATAGTTCAGTCAGTGTTTGCATTACATCCTATATGCAGCTTTTTCAAAGTCAATTTTTAACATGCAATGATATGTTCGACTGCCGTGATGGCAGGAACCTCTGCAACAACAATGCTGTTCAGCATTTCGCTACGTCTTTATAGTTCCAGAACGTTTAGAAAAATACCCTGGAAAGTACAGGCCGCAAACATACAATCACCGTCCCAACTTAACAAGCTCAGTCCCTGTGTCCACAGTCGAGGACATATAGCACGTGAAGGATATCTATAGTCGGCACTGTACATAACACGGTACTGATGGCTAATGTTTTGAGTGTCTTCCATGTAGAGATCTGAGTTGTTGAAGTATCTACATCTCCACATGTGTGAATGGTTCATGCTAACATCAACGAACAGCCAGTACGTTGTTCAATGGCAGCGAGAATCTCGCTCGACAAAGGTACATCGCGCATCAAAAAATGTTATGTCTGAAACGTCGGCCTTATGGAAGAAGGATCCCAATGAAAATCCCTCTCTGCATGTCAGGGAGAAGTAATATTTCTCATCTGGTCGGCCGGGCCTGTGGAGACGTGTCAAGGCTTTGCGCGCGCCACATGGAACCCGAGAAAGAGAGAGAAAGTGAGAGAGAAGAATAGGGAGCCGAAACGAGAGCAGACACGTTTCTGATGTTGCCCCTCACCTCTAAACCTCTTCACAATCACTTCTTCTTACTCTTCTCTATCAAGCACTCCCTACGAGCCCGCCTCGCCGGAGCTGTTTTGATACCAAAGGCTATGTATGACGCAAACTGCTCGCAGCGTCNCCCTTTATCGAACCAGCCATCACTGACGAACGGAAAAAAGAGCTTAAATTATAAAGGGTTCCCCATCAATGTCGAGTTCGCAGGTAGCTCTTGAACTGCTAGAGAAGGCGCCAGCTGCTGCCATGTACGATGTTTTATTTTTACGAACTGGTTGGTCCAGAACGCATGGTGGTAGTATAAAACTGTCTATGTCCCGGCATAAAACATTGTGCGTCACGTGGACAAGTACTGATGGCATTAGGTTCTATGGCTGCAAGCAGAGTGTATGTAACGGTTTTAACGCCGATAATGCGCTCGGCACAATGCATCGACATCAGTACCTAATCCAATTCTAAAAGCTAACCGGGGTAATTAAAATAAAATACAAGCAATGTCTTATTATTAATTAAGAATCAAGCACTGTAATGCGATTCGAAATGTGTTTTGGTGTGCATAGGCTGAGAGCGGAAAAGAATCCTTGCGTTAATCACAAATTAATGGAGGGAAGTTCACAGCCAAATTCATAGGCTAACCTAACAGATGCCTCGAGAGGTAAAAAAAATCATTAACCGACGGAAAACTAAAGCCATGACGTTCTCGTTACTTTCAGGCCTCATTTTCCGAGCTGGCTACCCGGAGTCTATGGAAGATCTAAGGAAATCTATGTCCACTGCAAATATTTGCTTGCTGCGGGACAAAGCCAAAGAATTATTCATTATTCAGCATAACTGAACGAGTGAACACGATGGATGTTCCGCCAAGAGAACGTTTCGGAGTTCCAAATATTATTCTTCAATGGTTGTTGTTGTCTTTCCTAGTGAAATGATTTAAATACAATCCAACACAGCCAGTTCTAAACCTAATGACCCAAAGCCAGGTAATGAATCGAAAACGAAATTTCCGACACACCTCTGGAAAAGTAGTTAACTAACGTGTTCGGAGGATCGATGCTTGAAAATGTGAAGTTTCAAATTAGCGATTATCCGGATATTCCACTTCTGGACGTGGTAGTTTTACTCTCCAACATCACTACACTGCATAACATTTCTGTATTTGCACAAGGAATTCTTCGGCAACTGGTTGCTGAAGATACTCTTGTAACACTACACATAAGGTAGACAAAATTTCTGGAAATCTTAGCGGGGAACGCGTGAAACTAATATAGAGTTCTAACTAGCAAGTGATGTAGACTTCGAATTTATATATAAATATTGAGTTCCATAGAGAATTTGGTATGTTTTCTAAAATAATGTGTTGTAAATATACACTATTATAGCTGTACAAGAAAATCTTTGGAAACTAGTTTCCGAAGAATTGTTTGTAACAAGCACAGAAACATTTCACTGCGTACTTTTACGCCGGAAGGCTCACGGAGACGGCAGTTTGCACAATAATATCATAACCTATAATTAAAAACGTTAAAAACGAAACAAACGTCCATGTATAGGTGCCCGATATCAGAACTAATCGTTGTGTTATAAAGTCACCTTAGTCACTACGTTCACGAAGTTCAGCTACAGAAATGGCGTTTTGTCATTTCTTTCGTTGTTTTCATGTGTCTATTTTTCTTGTGTTATATTACGCTGGCTTTATTTTACTACTTATTGTTCGAGAAATAAGTAAATTATTGATTCACAATATATATATATATATATTGGTGTGAATCAATTATATATATATTGGTGTGAATCAATTATATATATATATTGTGAATCAATAATTTACTTATTTCTCGAACAATAAGTAATAAAATAAAGTCAGCATAATATAACACAAGAAAAATAGACACATGTGTGTATATATATATATATATATATATCTCTCACACACACATATACAATTTATTAATTTTTAATGTAATTTAAATTACTCGCGGCTGTTTTACTATTTCCCAATATTTACCCATTGTGTTTATGTATGTATTATATATTATAAAAATAAATTCAATGAGAGTACAGTATAAATGAGGGTTGAAAAGGGGAGGAGAAACCTGTGCGGGCCACTCCCCTTTTTTCGGCATGCCACTGACTGCCAGTAAATAATGCGTTATACTGTGTCATGAAAACCGGAACGATCCGGCGTTGAAACACGTAACAACGATGACGATGGCGGTGGAATTATACGGCGGCGGGCAAAGCGACTGCAATAAAAGAGGCAGGATATATCCATTAACTTCGTGAGTTACAATCACTGCTCGCCCCGACACTTTTCCCGTCCCCTCTGTCATCCCTTTACCGTCTTTTCGAACCGCCTAACTTCTGCAGTTTCCGCGGCAGTATAGCGTCTCGGAACGACGTGCTTGCGCGCACCGCGCCCTTCAGGGCTTCGTGAAATACGACCGTCGCCCAGGGAATGTGCCCACCGGAGCCCTTCTGTTATTAGTGGGTTTGTATTTCCTCGGATGTCACCAGAGTACCTCGCCGGCAACGCTTCGATGCGCCGGTCCGGCTTAACTAAACCTCGGGAGGAGGTATAGTGAAACCCAAATGAGAAAATGGTGCGCAGAAGTCTAAAGTGCGTCGGACGACTGAGGAGAGTCCATTGAGGTTGCACGGAGAGGTGGGGTTGTTCAGTGCAGCAGTGGCAGCGGCCGAGAAAGGTTGAGCGAGAGTTGCTCCGCGTGTGCATATTACCTGTTGGAAAGAACCTAAATCGCGCAGCGCGGTATTTAACAGTGCGGCAGTAGAGATCAATGTTATAAGTTTGGTGTGTATAGCGCCAGCAGTGTCACGTGGTTTTCTCCCTCCCCTAGACTGCCTCCCCTACGTTCTCTCCCTCAAAGCTGCGCCAAGGATTATTTTCTCATTTCAAATTTTACTACACTAGGCATGTTCGCGATGTATGCACTCTATCAATTGCAAGGTGGCAACTTCTATAATTCCGACTGTCTGTGCACTTGGAAGGTATTGGTTGTTTTTTTCACCCCAAAAATCATGCGCCATGAATGGAGATAGTGATTTTTCCGAAAATATTCCGAGCCAAAAATAGTCTCCAAACCTCCATGATTTCCTAATACTTTAGGATGACACATTCGCAGATTTTCAAAGGCGAATCAAGCACGTTTAGTGTCAGAGCAACTGAAGTATCATTGGGTAGGTCAAACAAGGAAATAGTACCTTGCATATACTCCATCCAGCGAGGAAAGAAATGTTGCAGATATGTGTCTAGAATTTTGAAACTTAACATGCTCTCCAAGAATTTCGCGACAGATCACCATCTCTTATCATGGGTAATCAGTTGCCACTACACCCCCTTCGCGTTTATACTAAAAAGCGATACTTACTTTAGTTGCGTAATTCTTATGAAACGACTTCGTTACATTTAGAATTAAATTCCATCGTCATCACTCTTCCTATTCGATTTGTAAAGGATTTCCCTTATTATATTTTTTGGCACATGGTGAAACTCTAATCCGACCCACTGAGTCCGCCATCTTGTACGACACAGGTTAGTTGGAGCGTTTTTACCCCGAAGCAAAACATTAATCAAAAGTATTTCCCAGTTGTTAAGCACATATGCCCTTGCATGCGCACAGAGTTCTTTATTTTACAGAACATTAAAAGCAGCAATTAATAATTTTAATTACTGCGTCTGACCTTAAAAATTCCAAAATATTGTTGGAACTACTTTTTTTCGCAGCAATTATACTGTGGAAAGGCCAGACAGCCAATGGTTTTGAATTTGTCACTGCAAGGCTTATATCTGGTGCCACCTTAGAATGGGTGAAGTATAGAACTGCGTGAGCGACAAGGGCGAAACGAATACGAGCTTCAGATGGCGCATCGCCTCTACGCGCAAGGCATCGATACGATGCGAATCCTTTCCGTCGTTCTGCTCGTCTCTCTGTGGGTCTTTAAAAGACAAAAATGTTCTATGTGCTTTAAGATGCTGTACTGGGACTTGAAAGTAAGTGTCTTAAACTTTTCCCCGGTATNTCGCCTCTACGCGCAAGGCATCGATACGATGCGAATCCTTTCCGTCGTTCTGCTCGTCTCTCTGTGGGTCTTTAAAATACAAAAATGTTCTATGTGCTTTAAGATGCTGTACCGGGACTTGAAAGTAAGTGTCTTAAACTTTTCCCCGGATTTTTCCAAAGAAACAGAACATTTCTAGCATTTGCACGTTTTCCAGCAAACTTGAGATAAGCTAGGGCTGAAGAGAATTATTTAATCTTGTCGTGTCATGTATCAACGGACGTTTTTATTTACGAATGAAAGTATTCTATTTAGATTGAGTACTTTCTTACTTCTAAGAAAGCTTAAGACAGAAGTCGCACACACGGAGAACACCGCAAATCTGTACAAACGCAATGTGACTGAAAAAGCCAAAGCTTTCTGTTTTGTGGGTGATCGCTGCTTTCGTGTCAAAAGGAATCCCGCCTTCGCCTAAGTTACGAGAATATTCTCTCTTCGAGTAGTTCCATTTATTTTCTCTTAAGTTTATGAGTCAATAAACTTCACTAACGCAACTACTTAACCATAGACCTGAGTGTGAAATTAATTAATTTCGCGTGGCCCATTCGCACGTGCTCTTGTCGATTCAAACGACGGGTGGTCATAAAAACGACTAACGTCAAAGTAGTCTGTCTGCTTACAGTCTCCTNGAATATTCTCTCTTCGAGTAGTTCCATTTATTTTCTCTTAAGTTTATGAGTCAATAAACTTCACTAACGCAACTACTGAACCATAACCCTGACTGAAATTAATTAACTTGGTGTAGCCCATTCGCACGTGCTCTTGTCGATTCAAACGACGTGTGGTCATAAAAACGACTAACGTCAAAGTAGTCTGTCTGCTTACAGTCTCCAGCTAGAAATTTTGCCAGACGAATGTTACGAATAACTTTAAGAGCGTTGAAGTTAAAGTTTTCTCAAGTAATTATCAAACCTCATTATTCATCTCCTTGAAAGCGCTGGTCATAAAAAATTCATCATTTAAAATTTTTTCAATGTACTATTTTCTCGCATAAAAGAATTTTATATCGCTTTGGGGGAGGTGAAGGGGGGATAATGGCACTCCAAATTCACAATTTTCGTGTTGTTGGCGTGTATATTAAGCTGATAAAAACTAACTCATTTACCGAAATGAGATAATTCACTCTGAAAAAGTTACCACCTGTTTCTTTGAGAACTCTTTAAAATCACGCGATGTTTTTTTTCCCCACAATTAAAAAAATTTCTTAAAATAAGGAAATTTTTCATTTTTTTATTTTTAGGCATCTGTAATTTATTGTAAAATAAATTTTGCTAAGCATACATTATATTCAATTAAGACATTGCCTTTCATTCACCCTTGTAACATTTTCTGTAAATGCATGATTTGGTTTATTTTATTTTTACGCCTCCGAGATACTGTAATTGCGATTTTGGCATACTGCGATGCAAAAAGTATGTGATACATGTTTGTTTTACGTAAGTAAAGGGTACTTACAATTAACGTCTACAAGTTTAACGGTATTTCGTACAATTATAAAATAATTGATTTTCTGGTGACCTAAGAAATAAAATAAATTGAATATCATCAGAAAGCGAAACAACGAATTACTTATATTTTGCACAAGTTTCATGATGCAATTATCAATTCTCGAATTTTCCACCTGTTGCACAGGAATTCTGGAGGCTTGGAAGTTTTCCAGGTTTTTAGCTAAATGTGAAAGGGCGCGCTTAAGATTACGTAGAACGTCTTACTTCCAGGATGTTCCTTCACCTGATTCAAACACAGCTTAATCAAGTCTATAAAACTACACCAAAGGGACAACAACACACCGCATTCGTTCTCACTCACTGTAGTAATTAATATTTTGCACAAGTACTGTTTCTTACTAGGCATTGCCAAACACATCTATTTTCTATCTGTTTTTATTCATATTAATTAGAAAAGAAATATTATAATTTATAGATATAATATGAGTAAAAGTTCAATTTAACCGAAAAAAAAATTACTGTTATGTTAACACAAGTACGAAACGCTTGTGACACATGTCACATTTAGGAGACAACCGGGGTTATTTTTCAAATGTTTGATTCAAAAAGTGTGAAGAAACCGCGAACAGGCTATAATTTTGAATTTAATGTTTCCCGCGTCTTCACGACANAGCTAGAAATTTTGCCAGACGAATGTTACGAATAACTTTAAGAGCGTTGAAGTTAAAGTTTTCTCAAGTAATTATCAAACCTCATTATTCATCTCCTTGAAAGCGCTGGTCATAAAAAATTCATCATTTAAAATTTTTTCAATGTACTATTTTCTCGCATAAAAGAATTTTATATCGCTTTGGGGGAGGTGAAGGGGGGATAATGGCACTCCAAATTCACAATTTTCGTGTTGTTGGCGTGTATATTAAGCTGATAAAAACTAACTCATTTACCGAAATGAGATAATTCACTCTGAAAAAGTTACCACCTGTTTCTTTNATATTAAGCTGATAAAAACTAACTCATTTACCGAAATGAGATAATTCACTCTGAAAAAGTTACCACCTGTTTCTTTAAGAACTCTTTAAAATCACGCGATGGTTTTTTTCCCCACAATTAAAAAAATTGCTTAAAATAAGGAAATTTTTAATTTTTTTATTTGTAGGCATCTGTAATTTATTGTAAAATAAATTTTGTTAAGCATACCTTATATTCAATTAAGGCATTACCTTTCATTCACCCTTGTAAAATTTTCTGTAAATGCATGATTTGGTTTATTTTATTTTTACGCCTCCGAGATACTGTAATTGTGATTTTGGCATACTGCGATGCAAAAAGTATGTGATACATGTTTGTTTTACGTAAGTAAAGGGTACTTACAATTAACGTCTACAAGTTTAACGGTATTTCGTACAATTATAAAATAATTGATTTTCTGGTGACCTAAGAAATAAAATAAATTGAATATCATCAGAAAGCCAAACAACGAATTACTTATATTTTGCACAAGTTTCATGATGCAATTATCAATTCTCGAAATTTCCACCTATTGCACAGGAATTCTGGAGGCTTGGAAGTTTGCCAGGTTTTTAGCTAAATGTGAAAGGGCGCGCTTAAGATTACGCAGAACGTCTTACTTCCAGGATGTTCCTTCACCTGATTCAAACACAGCTTAATCAAGTCTATAAAACTACACCAAAGGGACAACACACCGCATTCGTTCTCACTCACTGTAGTAATTAATGTTTTGCACAAGTACTGTTTCTTACTAGGCATTGCCAACACATCTATTTTCTATCTGTTTTTATTCATATTAATTAGAAAAGAAATATTATAATTTATAGATATAATATGAGTAAAAGTTCAATTTAACCGAAAAAAAATTACTGTTATGTTAACACAAGTACGAAACGCTTGTGACACATGTCACATTTAGGAGACAACCGAAGGCGTCATACACGGGGTTATTTTTCAAAGATTTGATTCAAAAAGTGTGAAGAAACCGCGAACAGGCTATAATTTTGAATTTAATGTTTCCCGCGTCTTCACGACAGTCGAGCTCATGAACGGTTGATGATTTACGGTAAAGTGGTGTTTGTTAAAGGGCTAGAGAATTTGATCTTCAAAACATCTCGCATATAACGCACATTAATCTGCAACCATTCGACGATGCCGAAAAAAAGTTTTTTTTTTTTGTTCAGGCTTGTGTTTCCGAAGAAATACGACCAATCTAGGCGACGCAGCGGTAAACCATTGGACCCGCATTCGAGAGGACCCGGGTTCGATTCCTGCTCCAGCTGTCCTGATTTCGGTTTTCCATGGTTTTCCGAAATCACTCTAGACGAATGTTGGGATGGTTCCTTAGTGCAGGCCATGGACGATTCCCGCCCTCTTCCCGATTCTCTGAGAAATTTGCTCCGTCTCTAACGACCTCTGTGTTGATGAGACGTACCCACCTACTTATGAAATAAATATGGATAGAATATATACTAAAATAACATATGGCAACGTTGAACTTCGTTACTCAACTTACGCCAATGCAATAGTTGATTCACTGCAGTCCCAAATTATTTTACTCTGCTCGACGTAAAGACTGTACATTCGTGTTTTGCTCGTTCATCAGGCAGTTGACGCGTATGGTAAATGCCACGCTTTGCGGTATGCTGTACACAAAAAAAATGATCCCAAGACGATCCGGGTTCAATCCCCGGCCGGGCCACCCTTGGATTTCCTCAAGTGGGAATCGTGCCGGACGATGCCGCTGGTCTTTTTTTTTTTTTCGGGAATCTCCCGTTTTTCCCGCCCTTGCATTCCGGCGCTGCTCCATTTTCACCTCATTTCCTCCTCATCGGCTCTCAAGACCTCGTTATGAAGAGCCGTCCAAACCTCTCTAAAAAAAAAAAAAAAAAAAAAAAAAAAAAAAAAAAAAAAAAAAAAAAAAAAAANTCAAGGCTGGTACAGGACGAAGCGGAATGCTAGAATTATTTTGTACTTGAAACGATGTTGTGTACATGGCTTCTTGTTCGTGAGGGCGGTACACTTCTACCACACAGCAGATAATTCCAAACAGGCGAAATAGCGGTGCGTTCTCTTTGGTGTGGGCGTGCTAATGCTGTGATTGGCTGCGCGAGGGTCTGGTGACAGGCTGTGTGTTTGATTAGATACTTGCGTGCTGCGAAATGCCTCCTATTGGCTGGGCTGCTACCTGGCAAGTATGTTACCAGGCGCTGATTGGCGGACGGTGTTCCGACACGCTGCTGAACAGCGGAGCCATTATGCTGGCGTGTGTGGCTGGAGTTTGTGGCGTAAACTGTTGCTTCACGTCTGTATGCTTAGGCACTCTGTGCTTTAACGGTGGTAGTACCGTGTCTGCGTTCTAAGGTAGCATTTATGCTCAAAGAGTTCCTTAATTTAATGTCTTATAGTTAGACATGGTGAAGAATAGCAAACATTTTTTGTGCCAACATATCATCTATAACACTCTAACTAGTTAATTATTTCATGATTTGATGAGCAAGGTTTTGACTCGACTAAGTTGTTTGCTGACCAATCACGAACGTTCTGCTCTATCGTATCAGAATGCACATAGGTCCAGTGAAAAGGGGTAGTATATTCATACGTGTATGACAACCAATAAGAGAAGAAAATCGTCGGACATGTGTACCGTATGTTGAATCCTAGCAAGCAGTAAAATTTTCCCGCGATAAACCACCATCTCTACCTATAGTATTCCTACTTTCGCACTAGTTCATAGGAATTTATCACCAATTCATAGAGACCTGAAGAATTCGCGGATTCATTTTGGGAGAAGCTAGAATTCAAAACACGTGCGTTCATATATCTTAAGCCATTGGTTCACACGGTGTTTGACACCTCCTGAAGAACGATGTCCAATTGTCGCCTTCCACTGTGACAGCAGAGAACCAATGCGCTGTTGATATTTACATATTTGTACATAAGACTGTAGAGTCTAGCCTGCAGGTCATTGAACTCGCAAATTTTTCAGGTGTCTACCAATTCATGACAGTATGACGGTTCCAGTAGAGTGGGCTATGCATTGCTTTTGAAAATAATAAAAATTTTTGCTCCAAAAACAACGTGAATCAGTCATGTTAAGATTAACCCTTGCACATTTAAATCCTTCAAGAATAATTCATATTGCAGACTACAGAGCTTTTGAAAACAAAAAGCAGAATAAG
The DNA here is from genome assembly GCA_002778355.1 of Clitarchus hookeri. Classification (NCBI taxonomy): domain Eukaryota; kingdom Metazoa; phylum Arthropoda; class Insecta; order Phasmatodea; family Phasmatidae; genus Clitarchus; species Clitarchus hookeri. The sequence continues at coordinate 227,848 of NQII01001119.1, read as the reverse complement.
AAACTGCATAATCGACATTTTCATGTAGGTACGACTGATACTCGTATTCCTCTTGCAGAATTATAGCGTGATGCATAGTAATTATACTAACAGTTATATTTTATTCGTCCGCAACAGTAATATAACTCTACTTAATCAACTGCACTGTTTATTAATAACCATTCACTTAAGACCAACTACTATATTAAGTAACAGTGTTGCACTTAAAAAATACGTATATTTTTAATTTTGGTATCATTAATAAGTTATAACTCCAGAACACAAAAAAAAAGGAAACTTATAAAATAGATAGATTCTCGTATACCTATCACTTCCATAAAGTAAAGATAAAAAAAATAATATTTTTATACTCCTAAAGACGATGCTTTGAGCCGTAAAATTCTACGTCCTTCCATGTCGTTTTTAGGGTCATTTATTGTTTATGGCTCGGCATATCTTCTTCCCTTCTCTCTCCATTTCCCACCCTGCACCACTAGTCCCCAAAAATGAGATTTGTTTCCCTCTTCTTCTTTCCTTCACCCTCAGACCCTTCTTAGGCTTTCCCTTCAATAAGCCGAGTCGGCCGATACCGTCAAAGAGGGGCAAATGATAGTATTGGCTGCTCATGGTAAAATGGGCACTTTTGAAATGAATAAAAAAAAAACTATGCTCGTTGAACGCATACACGTTACCGCACACACTGGCATTCAGGCTCCCACTTAAGTTCACAGTGAATTAAATAATATACTGTAGTTCCAAGACTGGACATTTTATTGCCAATGTAATGTTTACATTTATGGCAAATGAATATGGCGTTTTCCGTTTTATACACATTAGAATACTGACTGGCATATTATAACGGCGCCGCTGTAACTTAGGACTTGGGAGCTCTGCCAACTTCGAGCCACTTCTCCCTGGGAAGGGAAGCGATGGGACGACGGTGGTACGGCAGGTGGGAGGGAGTTCCTGCAGATGCGTCTGCACACCTGCCAGCTAGCTACTTGTGGTTGGTGCTTTGCGAGTAGTTCTATCTCTCTCTTTCACTTGGGTAGATGGAGCCAGGTCCGTTCTTAGGCCTGCGCGACTATAGTAACACATTTACATAGGTTATTAACAACTCCAAATGTTCACTTGACTGGGGCGTGAATAAAGTCGCGAGACCCACGGCAATGTAAATATTACATCTAGTAGAAGGATAAATGCAGAGCGAGGAAATAGATCTCAAGCAGGGCTTTCAAAAATGCGCAGTTAACCGTGGGCAGCCTATATCAGGGCCGCACGGTTGTTCAAGGTCCCTCCTCGCCCATTCCGGAAGAGGTATTGTCCGCGGACTAGATGGGCAGAATCTCTCAGATGAGGAGAACCAATTAACTCTGGTCCAAGAGGCAGGGGG
>NQII01001119.1:143344-217709 GCA_002778355.1 Clitarchus hookeri | reverse complement strand
GCACCATGGCCTCTACGGTATCGACCTTGACTGTTGACCAAGTAACGCGGTTCATAGTTATGTGACCAGACATCCTCCTCTGGTTCGAGCAAAGGTCACTCCTGTATCTCCGTCAGCGGCTGAGGGATTTGTGTCGATAACGATAGTGGTTGGAGTTACCACTTTGTAGAAACATAAATTACAAATTTAATTTTTTCTGTTCGTCAATTTTAATAGAAGATGGAAAGGAGCGCAATTGTTTAGGGGTTAATTCAAAATTTTTCAAATTCTCAATTAAAGATTTCCATTTCGCACACTGAACAGAACGTTCCAAACAACGTCGACAACAAATCAAGGAAAGTGGTTATGTTTCTAAGGTGTCATGAAAAGTGCCATGTGGCAGGTGGGACATGTTTATGCACATTATAATAATATTAATTGTTCTGACAGAAACACGTTTTAGTTTCGAAAAACAACACAGTGGCACTTACTCGCCACACGGATACACGTCATAAGGTCCACTGCACTGTTTATTTGTACGTACTGCTGAATGATACACTATGCGTAGGCAGAAGAAATAAAGCATGGCTCACTCCCTCTCTGCACCAATTATAATGGAAAATTTTACACTAGAAATCTGTATCTGCCCTCTCCCCCTCCCTCTACAAATATTTTAAAAAGTATATTATAATTTTTATGTTTTTTAACATTAAATTTGGGCCCACAGAAGGAAACCCGTTACTGGCCAAGTGCAATAGGAACTATAAAAATACAATGACAGTTATGATTAATATAATACATTATTTATTAATAAGTTTTTGTGTCCTGAAACAGACGAAAGGAAATTTACAGAATGACACGCACAACAGCAGAAATCCTTTCAGAAAAACAGTATCCCATATAAATATAAAAATGTAGAAACGAAGCATATTGCTAGTTACGCTTTTCTCTTCTTTTAGCCCATTGTAACTTACATACTATAGCAACTTGTAAACATATATATTGCTATGGACGTAATCTATATGTAGCCTATAAGTATGTGGTGAGGTAAAGAAAAGTCCATTATTTTTTGAAGAACGGTAAATTATCTCTGAGTGTATCTGTCTACGATAGATTACTCAGTTATCTCTTAAATGGACAATAAATTAAAATGTTAAAATGACTTGGTTGAAGTATTAAAAAACTCGTACGTTATATTATCAATCCTTTTCGTCGCAGATTAGATAAGTTTAGGCGTTGTGACGAACAACATATTTTGTTTATAGCCGTATTTCATCAGCATATAGCTGTCATACATCTCGGAACCAAAAACAAGTGCGTTTTATGGGATACGTTATTGCTTTCTGCAACGGGAGCTTTTAAGGGGACAGTAAGTTTAATTCAAACATTTTTAAAAATACAAGTTACTGTATCTTATGTTCTTATGCACACTAGTTTTTAAAATTCCGCAACATTATAGTCCTTTATAATTTCACTTCTCGAGATAATACTCCGAATAATTTTCCTGTAAATACTCGATCGTTGACAAACACTAAAATACAAATCCTTGCCAGAAAAAAAGAACATTATAATCACAAAGAAAAATGGCAGTGACAAATTTCTAGCCAATTAATTAATACTCGCATATAAAATTTCAACATTAAAAAAACTAGTTTATGTCTAGACTACTATTGGATTAACGTTCTCTTACTCATCGGAACCAATAAACAATGAATTCTGTTTTTGATGAAATTGGCACTACATAGTTCTTTTTGCTCCTACTGATGACTTAATCTTTCGTCATCGGGAACGAAGGCTTGAAATAGGAAATACATTCATATTCATTATAAGGACATTTTCTATTACATTTGTCGATGTTTTCTTCAGGAAAGCAAAAGAGTGTTCCGCTATGAAGTATCGTACCTGATTCTCATATGCTAGGTCGTGGGTTTTATCCATATCGGCTACACTAGGGGTGGATTTCTTCCACATTCATTCTAAGGCGTTTGGGTAAAACGAAATAAAAATTATCATCATTATTAATGGACGTATTCACAAACCGTACTGCTCCAAGCCGGAAAGCGAGAGAGCGTTTTCTTTTCCCTTCACACATTCCCTTTGAGTGCTCGACCGCCTTTGACAAGAAAGTGCAGTAAGACAGCCATGTTATCGTACATGGCGTAAAATATATATTACAACGTACAAAAAAATATACTTCGGTCAAGGAACATAAGCAGGAGTAGACTAAATAAAACGTTGCAAGTGATATAACCATTAGCAAATTACGCTGGCTGACCTCAAATACAACCTGGCTACGAAAACGATGCCGCCCGACCAGCAAATAAAGATATTTATACTATATTAGCTGTGCCCACGGCTCCGCTCGCGTGGACTACACAATTATTGTTTAGTTTTTTTTTAAATAAAGTTTAATTTTACTTAGTGTTGATTTTAAGATAAATAATCATTAAGACAAATGTTTTAAATTTAAACATTCTTATATGTTTCAAAAGTGTCACACACTCATTTCCAGAATGGCGACTATATAAAAATTTTAGCTAAGTATGCTATATCTACGAAACTATGTAATCAATCACAACTTAACTTAGTATACTGGAAGTATCTATGCAAATATCAACTTAGCTAATACACAAACTCTTTACTGCACCATACGATGAACCAACTCGCGAAAAATTACTTTTTCACAAAATTTTTGATATCTCTTAAAGTATGGGCGGGAATTGTATGCTGTATAGAACATTTATTATTTCCGTTAAACTGTTCTAATGAAATTTTTTTTCATTGATAAATATAACCTTTTTTAATGGAGAAAAAACAGCTTGAAATTTAGGTATTTATTTATTGAGAAATTAAGTAGTAAAACGCTTATTACTATTTCTCTATTATAAATGGATATATGCTACCGCAGAGTTTTTTTTGTCTTTTTATTCTACACAATACTTTACTACATGATATTGTTCCATCTTTAACGGTTTAGACAGCGTATTGCAAGAGAGCGCGCTGGCGGCAAACGTTTTACCGACCTGATTCACTATTATCGTCACTGCTTATTCCTTATGTTACTTTACGTAACAAAATATATACTAAAACGTGACCAGTAAACATAGCTATGAATAAAAAAAAATTTAACAGCTGAAACTTATTCTGAAAAAAAAAGTTCGGGTTTGAAATGAGAATTATAGGCTGTTCACAGTAAAGTGAGCACTTTTAAGGCTATAGCTACTTTTTCCTTTCAGCCATTTTTTCCCCTTCATCCCAGTTTTTAAATAAATGTTGCAATGTAAGTAATAAACACAGTGTATGTATTCCACTTCACTCGGAAGTTAACGTCTAAGGCTAAAATAAAATATAATTATTGATTTTTATTCTAAATGAAAGGGATTTTAAAAGTTCTCACTTTATCGTGAAAAGCCTAGGGAAGCTTGTCTTTGGGCACGAAACGTTTCTTAAATGATTTCCGTGGTTGGACACCCCTACAAAAAATTTAACCTATTTTTTAATCATATGTTTTCTACTAAACCTCTGCAACGCACTTGGAACCGCGGTGGCTGATCGGCTAGCCTGCTCGCCTCCCACAAAGCGAACCGGGTTCAATTTCCAGCCGGGCCACTCCCGGATTTTCACATGGGAATCGTGCCGGACGATGCCACTGGTCGGCGAGTTTTCTCGGGGATCTCTCGTTTCCCCCGCCCCTTCATTCTGGCGCTGCACAATACTCACCTCAATTACCCTCGTCGGCTCTCAAGACCTCGCTGTTTAGAGCTGCCCAAATCCCTTCACTCACTCTGCAACGCACTTCATGCACCGCTAGTGACCCGATCCCGAGCTTTCCCGGCAGCACAGGTAAATTGCCCGAGAAATAGCTCCCAATGGATAAGACTTGTGAGCGTGCGAGTCTCGTGTGAGTGGTCAGAGAATTGTTCGTATGGTACCACTGCCTGTGAGTTTTCATGGTACTCCCAGTATGGCAGTGGAGGCCGCTACCAGCCTGATGGCCTGGCCGAAAGTGCGGAAAGCAGAAGGAAGTACTGTGCTGTTTACTGCAATGCATAATGTATATATTTATTCTGACGAAGACGAGTTGATTATTTACCAGAGAAATTGTACACATGACTTGCTCTAGCATGCATAATAGCGCGCCAGTGGTAGTTTGGTTGTGTTATGGTAGAGCAGTAAACAAAGCCTTCACTCGGATGATAACCGGCTATGTCCACAGCTTGTAACATCTCTTTCGACAAGTCTAAAAGGCTGTTCACGTAAATACTTTTGAAGTCAACTTTTGAAGAAAACAAATTACTGTCCATGACATGCAGGTTTCCAGTTAAGATGGCAACGAACTAAGAAAAATTGTTCTACGACTTGACTTTGTGTTGAGAGTGTAACAATTAATAGTCAGCGTTTCTTGTTTTATACGCATAAGCGAACGAATCTGCATATTAGGAAACACATACTGTTTCCTAAAAATTCCACTATTATATATACATAATTTAAAATTAGTATACAAAATGAGAATAAAAGTAGATCCTAAGCACAGCTTACAAAAGTACTCAAAGTAACCGTGAACATCATATAATTGTATTACTTCTCGCATTGATTTGTTTTAAAGTAGAGTAAAGAATGTCGGCAAAATATTGCCTTTTCTAGATGATGTAATGATGATGAGTTGACAGCAGCAAGGCTAATAAGCCTCACTGTGTACAGACGTAACGACTGAAATACGAACTCGTGTTTGTGTCACAACATTGATTTTGCGAGATTTCTACTGAAATAATATTTGACGTAATTATTAGATCGCAGTTACCATTGTCTTGTCTGCACAAGGTTAATATCCAGTTGGTTTAGGGGTACTTTCAGAATATCTTTTTAAACATAAATAAGCTTATAAAAAAAACGAGAATGTAGTATGGCGGGAGATGAGAAATAATACAGGCAGCAAAACTCAACTGAATAATTCAAAACAACAGAAGCTTTATAATACGAAAAATTGTCATTCTTTTATGCTCTTTTAATTCACGATAATTACTGGCACCAGTGTTCCGAGAATTTCATTTGCAGACATAACTAAAATTTGAAGAAATGTTTCTTTTAATACATACACTTTCAGTAAACTTAACTCAATATTACGTTCAATTGTGTGTATATATATATATATATATATATATATATATATATATATATATATATATANCAACAAAAACTTTTCGTTTTTTGTTTTGTATTACTGCCCTGATATATATATAAATAAAATACAATATATATAAGTAAATATAAACTTAGTAAGTCTACCAATTGTAAACAAATACTACTCGCCAAACAAATTACTGTCCTGGATGTACTTGAAATATTGTCATGGAAGTTTAAAAATAGGTGTCCGCCTATTTACTTAAAATGTTGAAATATACGTCTTTCTAAAAGAAATGTATATAATAGTATTTTTATGCTTCACAAGAAAAAACCCGTATTCGTAACTACTATTACATATACCTGCTTTAAATAGATAATGTTTGTCTAGAAAATTTATAGTGCTATAAATTTTACGAGTGCTCTTGCTATCCAACCCATTTACTCTTCTTTTAGAAAATATTTCTTTTAACTCTCCCCTTTAACCTTTCATTAGAAACATTTGCGGGTGTGGATAAATTCAAAGTAACACGAATAGCAGAGAACCTTTTAGGTTATTACGAGATGTTTTCTCTTGGATAGCTTGATATATTTCTGAAAGACTGACGGAGAAGAAACTACTTTCGATAAATGTCAAGCATACTCTAATTCACAGAAACACAGCAGCGAGTAACAGACGTTACCTTGGAGGAAAGCCTTATTTAATATTAAAACACAGAACAGCGCCAGCTTAGAAGCGCGCTTCAGCAGCTGTGTAGTTGGGCTCGGAGGAGTTAATGGAACCGAGGGTTGAATTACACTTTAATAACGGCAGTCTGACTTCCACGATTATTTAATCTCTAGTACTGAGAGTAAGAACTTATGGTTATAAAACATGTATTTTCTTTTCTTCGAATTCATAAAAATTTAGATTTTAATATAACGAAAAGAGAACTGGTAAAAACTATTTCTGTTCCAGATAAATGTACGATTACTGTCAATTACGGGAATTAATGACTTTACATAAAATTATAACTATATTTCAAGAAACTATAGTCCATTCACAGTTACCTCCAACTTTTCTGAAGCCCTGTAAAGGTTCTACTTCCACGATAATCCTCCGCCTCATGAAAACAAAGCTTAACAGTAGGTGGTTTTGGTGGGTTTGAGCACAAGGGCTGGGGACTGCCGCCATATTGGATCTGTCATCTTGTTTCCGTCTGTGTTTTTACACTTCATGTTCTCTCATTTCATCTTATATTTTCATGCTCTATCTTTCTGTGTTGTTTTTTTATGCTCTCTCTGTCATTCCATATTGTTTCTTCATACTCTGTCATTCCATCTTGTCTATTTCCTTTCTCCCACCAGTTCTCTCTCTTGTCGCCTTCTTCGCTCGCCCTATACATAGTTCCTTCGCTGTCTGCTAAGGGCGCTGGTATGTCCAACATATTGTTTGCAGTAGTTTCTTCATCGCCTGCTAGGGGCGCTTGTGTGAATCCGTCATCTTGTTTACAGTAATTTAAGTCGTCAAGCGACAACTAGGAGCACTATTATTTATTTTTTCGCAGAGCTCAACATTTCCTTTAGAAAATTGCGGGACTGAACTGCCGGATCTTGTGGTCACCAGCATGGTTGATGCCCTAGCCAACTGAGCTATCAGGGCGTGTCTTGAATAAAGGGGTTTAAAAGAAGTAATAGCATGTGCATGTGTGTGCAGGGAACGAATAAATATTTTGTCGTTATTATTATGTGTAGTAATAATTTTACATACATTTTTTAAAGCCCATATGACTATCAGAGACATAGATAAGCAATAAATATGTTTTTCATATAGTTATAGACATGCAATAAGAAATTTTTATGTAAGTTTGTTTGATTATCCAAGATTTATATAGAACAGCAATAAGAATTTTTTTCATATAGACATAAACATGCAATAATTTTTTTTGACTATTGCAGACTTATATAGACCAGCAATTCGAATATTTTTACATATAGTCATAGACATACAATGAGAATTTTTTTATATCAGTTTTTGTTACTATGCGAGACTTACATAGACCAGCAATAAGATTTTTTTTTCATAAAGTTATAGACATGCATTAAGATTTTTTTTGTTTTTCTGTTTAAGTATTTTTTCTTAAAATATATGTGTTTTAGTGCAAGTATGTATGTATATATACGTTCCAGTCCACTTCTAAGATTTTTTTGTTATAGTCATTTTTAAAGGTATTTTTTCTTATAAATGTGTATATATTATTCTCACAGCCACTCTTCTTCTCCCCAGCAACAGTATTTATAGTTTGTTGATGTCTTGATTAGAAATAATATTTTTTTAATCAGTTCAATGAAAATAATATTTTTACTTAAAAGTATTTCTGTCTTATCATGGTCAATATATGTCGGGGGTTCGTGTTTGGGAGTGAAATAAAAAGTCACTCCAATTGGTTTCCAAGACCATTTAAAAGTGTCAGTATTTGCAATTAGGAGAGAATAGAGACCATTTGAAAGCATCCAAGATAAATAAAAATTATCTTGCATGTGCCTATTTTTTTAAATTAGACAAATGCAAAACAAATTACTAAACGCGATTTTGTATTCTAACACACATGGCAAAAACAAAAAATGAGCAATGTTAAAAAATCAGAAATGGAGGTAGTATTTACTGTAAATAGAGGAGACGGGCTTCTCCCTCATAATTAATATCTTGCAAAAAGATTTAATTTAAAAAATACTTATTTTTAAAATAAATTATACACTTAAAAAAACACTTTTACCTAAAAGCACTCGCACTTTTTAAACCAATAACTTTGTCTATATGTTGTGGTTAAACATGTCTACAATTGGTTCCAGCCAATCCCAGCAAATGTTGAGATAGTTTTCGATCACTCCAATGGGGAAACGAGTATCTATCTGATCTTGGCGAATATCGTTCGTAAACGAATCAACTCCGACAAGCCGTCTAGAAGTAGATGTTAGTTTGTTAACACTTCTTCTATAAACTGGCGGTTTTGACTCAATCTGCGATCGATATCATCCAGTTTCTGTTGGATACTCGTTTCCGCACTGGAGAGAGGAGAGGGTGGCGATGTTGGTAGAGCAGCTACCCACTCTGCCACTGATATCGCTCATTGCCTTTCCTCTTCGTCCATATCAGTATATCCGAGCGGTGGAGCACCACCCGAATATAGCGACTCTGGGAGACTCGGAGTAATTGTAACGAGTGGTATCAGTGGAGGAGGGGGTGGCAGCGATGATGGCTGTGGCATGACTTTGGCGTCCGTAGGTAGAGTCCCCCGGCGACCTGGCGAAGTTGACAGTGGCGTTGTTACTGGTGACACTGGAGGATGGTAGGCCGTCCGCGTTATAGGTGAACGGCTTATTGTGGTAGACGATGGTGACAGGGCTCGCACCATGTCGCAGCCGCCCACGATGATGATGCTGCTGGCGTCGGCCATTGACGATGGGATGCTGCATCCCGTCTCTCGCGCAGCCAGCTCGGCGCCAAAAATACGCTCCATTTCTGTCATCAACACCAAGTCCTCTCCACTGTTCCAGCCACATCCTATTTTTGTTACGAAGCCTACGTCTCCGAGGATGCGAAATAAACACTTGTATATATAACCTATGTCGACCATGTTTGACGTCGGTGGTTAATTGCATACATTTCTCATCCTAAAGGAGGTTGATGGTCTACTTTTAACATCAGGTGAGAATAATGGTGTAGCAGCTTTGCTCCATGTTCAGAGCATCTCGCCCATTCATCAATGTTGGCAGTTAACCGTCCAGCGGCATACAAGTACAAAAGACTTATATTTAAGGAGAAAAAAATTGTCCTTGTGTGTGGTAGGGGACAGTCCTGCCAGGTGAGAATAATGGACCAGTAGCATGTTTGCTCCGAGCGTCTCGGTTGTTCGTCAATTTTGGCAGTTAACCATCCCGGTAGTGTATAGGGCGAAATAAATATATTTAATGACAAAAAAATGCTCCCTGCCCCGCAGCCACGGTGGTCCCCCCGTCAGGCGAGAATAATGGTCCTGTAGCACCTGCCAGTGTTCGTTTAGTGCGTTCAGAGTGTCACTTTGAATGAGATAGCACCTGCCTCGTTAATTTGACAGTTAACCACGTCCAGTAGCATATAAGTAAAAAAAAGTAATACATTTAAGGAAAATGGCTTTTGGCGTAGTGCGAGCAGATAGGTAGACCGTGGTAATGGAACCGGAGAGCAGTACCCCCCTTCCCCCACCCGGACATAGGTATTGCGTGCGCGCGTAGGAGGAGAAACAGCAAGGCGGTGAATGTAAAATTCGACCCAGGGGATGGGTGGTTCCACGGCCCGGCCCTTGTGGTGAGAAGGAAGAGGAGTGGGAGGTGTGGCAAGCTAGTGGTCACACATGCTCCAGTCAACAGTAATAATTTTTTATAAAAAACAAAAAGAATATATTTTTATTAAAAATTAAAATACGTGCATAATTTAACACCATCTCTGATTAAACAACACTTTTTTTTACTTCACAGCTATAGTCGTGCATTAAAGAATCATTTATCCGAGAAAGCGCTCTGATCTATCCAGCTGTCTGCAAATTTAAGAAAATCTTGCCAACGGGCTAATAGTTTATTAGCTTTTCTCTTAATAACTTTTTCTACGAGATAAGTATTGGGAAATTTTGTAATTTGGATTTCATGGGCATACAGACTGCCGCGAATCGGCTGAGAATTCATATCTTCCAAGTAATACATCCTGGGTTGATAATGGCAGATTTATATCACCTTAAATATTTCATTGGTGCAGTCTGACACAAAGTCATTCTCTGGAACGTACCCTTAACTCTAGCTATAGGCACATAATATCCCTGGAGCGCTTTCAATTTATGCTATTCCATTTTTTTTTATCATACATACAGTTTGCAGTAGTAAGCTGCTAGTAGTGCTGTGCATTTTATGGTTATATGCAGATATTGCTAACCATTTATGATTTCCTTGAGCAGTAAAATATTTTCACACCATTGATTTAAGTGTACGGTGGGACTTTCCGGGGTGACCCTATTATTTTATTGGTGGAAAGTCTGTATGAAGGATGAGTGCAGGGCCCTTGAGTAGTTATGTATGTAGCTGACGCGTACATTTTGAGCTACAACGCTCTGAAAAATCGGGTTTCAGACATTTTGCAGTACTAAAAAATGGTGTCTCTAATGTGTGTGACGCCTTGAAAGTACTCAGCAGCCCTCGTCTGAAGTGTTTGTTCCTTTCGTAGATCAGCACATTGGACGCACGTTTAATAGTTTTGCAGAAAAACCTGAATTTAAAACACCATGTAGCGCAGTTCACGCTCCAGCCTTAGGCGCGGCTGAACTCTCGTGTCCGAATATCACAGGGAATTCGTCGTGCAATAGGGAGCACACTTTTTGAAAGCTCTACTGGTGACTGCGTGCGTGCGTTATCGGGGGCGCGTGACCCGAGTGTGCTTAGCACGAGCGCTTGCTTCATCTCAGTACACATTCCTTCCGAGTAAAAAAAAGGAAATATTGTGAAACTCAGCTCCAGTGCCATTGTGTAAAACTTAATCCAGTTACCGAGTTCTGAGCTATTGATGGCATTGCCTCACGAATCTAAGATATAATCAAGAATGTGTAAATAACTTCCTTATACAAACTTAGCCATTATTTTGATTATTTACAAGAAAGTTAAATGCAAAGCTACTATTAATTGATATTTGCGGTATATAGGTTAGGGTAATTGCATCAGATGGTATATAAGCCGTGTCCAAATCCGCTATTTCGTAGTTTAGGAAGGCCTACTAAGAATTTAGTGTGTTGAATTCGAGCGATACTGAACAGTTTAGGAACTACATTACTAAATATATAGCTTAGGCAATGAAAAGAAAGTAAATACATTACAAGTTGTTTCAATAGGAAAATTATAAAATCGTTTTCTTTACCCGCTCCCTTAATGAAAACGTTTATTAAAAAATTAATTTTACCGTTTATATCTTTTTACAGCAATTGTATGATATTTGACCCTCCTCAATACAAATGACATGAATACAGTAACGAACTAAATTACACATCAATAATTCAAAGTCAAATTTTCCTTCGTTGCTGTTAGGTTTAGTTTTAATAGTCTATCTTACATAGGAAAAGGCATGAAATTAGTCGTAAACAACAGCAAATGCTTTTGCGGATGTATTTGAGGGTTCAACATGCTTCTCCAGCTCCGTACATTTGGTCACTAAATCCCCAAATATTTATGTTACTAACCTGGTTACATGGTAGATTTAGTAATCCAAATAGCCAATTCGGACACGGCTGTAGCCGTTACTTGGTAAATTATGGTATTAGAGATTTAGGGTGTTCGAATCGGAACAACACTGATCAGCGCTCCTAGTGTTCAGTTTAGGAACTACATTACTGAATGTTTCGATATTTCTTTGTTACTTAGGCAACGAAATAAAAAGCGATGATTTACAAGTACTATCTCTCATAAAACTAATATTAAAAATAGCATTTTTCACCCCCCCCCCCCNTACCACCATTTAAAAACAGTTTCACGAAGTTATGATTATTTGTTACAAAAATTGTTTCAATTTTAATTTCCATCAGTATGAAGAATAGGCACAAGTAACGAGAGATAATATACACTTTTGATTCATCGTTAAGTTTAACCTCTTGTTACTGGTTTGAATTCGCATAATTTGGGCGATAAAAACTGAAAAATAATGCGTAAATAATAGCAGATGCTTTTACATATATTTGGAATGTTCAATCTTACCAGTTACTGTTATGATCGCCCCAGTGTTGACGACCATCTGGCCAGAAACATCATTCAAGCTCCCCTCCACCAGTATTACATACCAATCCTGTTTCACCGAGCGTACATGTAAGAGCATTGGGGCCTCCCCTCCAGCATTCACCGACCTTCGCCCCTTAAGATCGGTGTTTACAAGTTTTTGGAATGTGCTGTATTCTCACCTGCCGCCTCTCAATGCCTCTTTTCTCACTGCTGCTGCTGCTGCTGCTGCTGCTATTGTTGTGGGCAGTAGGCCCTCAGGTACCCCGGATGTCCACATGACCAGCACCCAGGTCGTTTGCGTGGGGGGCAGCACAGCTCTGTAGCGCGGACCTTGGAAGCAATGTCCCTCATAGTCGTCTGCAACTCCTCCAGGGCCTTCGTTATCCTATCTTCGTAGTCTTCGTTCAGCGCCACTGCCCGTACCGGACGTCGGTGTGCGACCACCAGTCTTGCTGACTCCAGCTCCAGTGCTCGGGCCAGGGCGTCTTGCATGTTGTGGGCTGCAGCCACACGTACCACTTGCCGTACCTCTGTCGGCGATGGCATCGATGAAGAAGCCGACTGCGATGATGTCGCGTGCCTCCTCGCAGCACCCTTCCAGAGATAGATGAGACAGCCGCACGATGTCGTAACATAGCTCCTGCAGTGGCTCCCCTGGTCGCTGGGTGCGGCTTCGCAGCTGTGCATGGTGGGCATGTCGCAGGTAACGGTCTCCAAAACGTAGCTCCAAGGCGGACACCAGTGTGGGGTACTCCAGTCGATGTCGCTCTGGCAGATATTACAGAATGCTCAGTGCAGGGCCTCTTAGTGCAGCTGTGAGGTAGTAAACCCACTGCTCGGCTGACCAGCCATTCAGGGTGGTGACTATCTCAAACTGGTGTTGGTACACCCACCATGTAGTCTGGCCATCGTAAGGGGCAGGTTTGATTGAGACCTCCTTCCCCACTGCTGGCTGTACGACACCAATGCCGCATATATTCTTGCCCTCCTTCGAGGCTTCTGCGTTAGTTACGACTTGTACTGCCTCTTCACCTTTGTCAGCTGCTGGTGTAGTGATGGTGAAACTCCGTAGTTGAAGAGATTTGTGCAATTCCTTCTCTAATGCACTGATCTTCTGTTTCATTTCATTCCTGACACTGTCCATACTTTCACAGACACTGTCCTCTACTTCAGATACACTGTCCACTTTTTTCATTTAACACTGTCATTCTTCTTGTTCACATAGTCAACGCTCGTATTCACCTACTCGCTAATGCCTTATATTTTCCTGTCAACGTTTACATTTACTGTGTCTATTTTGCTATCCACATGATCTATTTTCTTGTCTACATCTTCATTAAAAGTCAATTTTCCTGTCTACATTCTCATTTACAGAACTAATTTGGATATTTACAGTGTCATTGACACTTTCCTTTACATAACTAACTTGGTTATTTACATCTTCTTTCAAGCTATTTACACTTGCGCTCACACTAACCATCTGTCTACCTAGCCCCTCAATTAATTATCGCAGTGCCTGCAGTTCTGCAGACATTTTTCTAGTTAACATTCACTGCGATGGTTGTACAAAATAGTCTTAATTATTTCGGTCTACAACTTTTACAATTAATTAATTAATTTAAATATTACTACTTACTTACAATGTTACATGGACGCCTGCGGGCTTGTTATGACGCAACGTAAGGGAACGTTAGTCGTTTAACGGCGTTAGTCCCCAAAGAATCAATAATTTCATTTTTGTACCAAACATTTTTCAACTTGTACACATTATATCTAATAACATTTTCCTCAATTTAAAAAAAAATTACGCCTCATAATTTTTTAATAATTTGATGTCAAATTCAATTTTTTTTGTTTTGCTGCAGCCATTATAACAAATACTAACTAGTTGTACAAATGAAAAAAATTACAAAGTAAACTAATGCCAGGGGCTACCGTGTGACATATATGTAATCACCAAATAACTGTTCATACATAAAAAAAAGTTAAAAATATGCAAAGAT
Organism: Clitarchus hookeri; assembly: GCA_002778355.1. Taxonomy (NCBI): domain Eukaryota; kingdom Metazoa; phylum Arthropoda; class Insecta; order Phasmatodea; family Phasmatidae; genus Clitarchus; species Clitarchus hookeri. The sequence goes on along the minus strand of NQII01001119.1, from coordinate 203,838 downwards.
CCCTTTATATTTAACGATTGTTTTCATATATATATATATATATATATATATATATGGCTTGTAACTTGAAGATGACATATATGTCACGCGGTAGCCCATGACATTGGTTTACTTTGTATTTTTTTTCATTTTACAATTTAGTTAGCATTTGCAGCAAAACAGAAAAAGTTAGTATTTGACATAAAATTATTCGAAAAATATAAAGTGTAAATTTTTTTATGCCAGGAAAATGTCATCACATACAATGCGTACAAGTTGAACAATGTTTGCTAAAAATATAAAATTATTAATTTTTGAGGTCCAACATCCTTAAAGACAGCCCATCGTCGCAGGTTAGCGTCACTTCGTATTATGACCACGTGTTATACGAACGCTTAGATTCCGTTGACGTTACAATCTGTCGTTGAGATAGCGCCGCGGTCAGAGGGCCTCGGTGTGCATTCTTCCGCAAGTCACTGCCCATCGCCAAGTTCAATAAAAATGGCGACGGGGGAATTTCTACAAATTCATTCTCTCCATTTGCAAAAAACGTGTAACGCCGGTTCATATACAAGTAATCTGCAGGTACTAGCCTAAATAATATAAGAGTATAATATGATAAAAATGTTGTGCTTTTAAATTTCTCTATAAGCGTTTGTTGGTTATGTTAGGTAATGCACAGTCAGATCGGTTTACCGCACCAAAACATCACGGCCGAGTGTGCTACATATTAGTGGAAATATCGTTCAGATGTCATTTTATCAACCATATTAAATTTCATTTTACTACGAAATTCGCAGACGTTACAATTTGGATGCCTAAATTTCCACAGCAGCAACTTGGTACCATGACGTATGTGACTTAACCTAACGATACGATTTTTCTTTCTCATAGTTCAGCAACAGCTTATGAATACATTTCATGCATATTTTGGTCATTTTATGTACGCAATTTGAGTTGTATCCACAAATAAATTATTTTACCTGCAAAGTTGTAGTTATGTGTACAAACCTGCTAGGTAATGATTCACTTACTAACAACTTGAAAAATTGTTTCAGTTTTTCGCTATCTACGTAGCTACAAAATTACTAAATAAAATTATTTAATTTTTGCACATGAGAGAAGTAATATTCAGAATAATTAATACGGTAACGACACTATTACACTAAAAAAAACAATAGCTTTCCTTCGCATAAGTCGCTAAACTGACCTAACCTAACTTACCGGGCGAACCACAAATTGCATGGAAACGTGACAGTTTTTTTTTCCACATACACCCTGTACCTCATACACTCGTGATTTTTTATTCAATGATTCTGGCTTAACCTAACTTACCTACCTGAACCAAACAATTCTCTAACTAAAATTCCTTACGTTTTACTGCAAAATCTTACGTTGCCACACCTTCGTGACTATACGTGGATATGATCAATAAATTTATAACAATGCAGTTGTGGGAACATGGAGTCTAGTATGTGAAAGACTATTCTCATGACTGTAAGAAGTTATTTCTCTAGATGAATAACCTAATGTGACGGATTTATTTTAAATTGTTTATACTCCCCTTAAGGAACAAGTTTGCTATGCAATAATAGCAAGAAAGAATGTCGTAGACCAAACCTATACCTGTGTTGCAGTGTTTGAAAAGGCAGAAATATGCAAGATTAAGACATTAAATCTAATACCTTTTTATTAGTATTTACAGAGTAATAACAACTCGTAGGTACTGTAACATAATCCCCACCATACACATTTAGAGGTCTTATTCTAGCAAATAGTAGAGTGAGAGAGTAACAGAACGTGAAAGAAAAAAATTATTCAACATTTTTACGTTCGAAATATCGCAAAAGAAACTGTGTTTATAAGTGGATGAGTGAAGCAGTAGTTTGATTTGTGGAAATGTAAAGATATGAAAACATATATCGCAAAAATGTTCTGGAACTAGAGGTGATTTACGCAAGCAGTATTTAAATTAGGCCTTGGTACTTTAATTTGCTGCAGTTTACTCCTAACGTCAAAATGTAGCAACCAACACAGATCAACGAGCAGCGATGCGGAACGCAATTATTTATATTCTATTTCCGCAATATCACCAACCCTACAGTAATTTTCCTGTTTAAAAATAAGTTGTTCGCGTTCAATGTTTTCCAAATGCTGTCACTACAGATGTCGTTACATAACGTGACGCTGTCGGTAAAGTGAACGATCGTAATTTTGTTGGTGGGTCATAATAAGGATGACGCTATTTTCGAGTCTTGTTGACGCTAAGTAGCGACCGACGCTGAGCTAGTGTCAAAAAGCCATAATAGTCCCACTGGGGGCGTAGCAGAGTTCGTGAGGGATGGAATTCTTCATATAAAAATTTAAATAATTAAGTTTTATTTTAATTTATTTTCACGGCTATTATTTACAGCATTTATCTATCCATCTCCAGTACTACTCCCTTTATTTCTCAGTGAGCACAATATTTAATGTACATTTCAACTCTTATTAACGTCCTTCCTAATGTCTCTGTTTGGTTATAGTTTATTAACTAATACTCATCATTAACACACGTTCAGTATGTCTGTAGCCGTCTTTCCCTCGCGCACCCAGTCCAATAGTCCAGCCTGCAGTCGTACTCTTCACTTCTCTGATGTTCGCACTCGCAGATTTTCCTCGTGTTGGTCACTTCTCTCGCCACGCGCTTCTCTTCTCACCAGTCGTCTATCGCTGAAACTCATCCATTCAACAACTGCCTGGTCGGAGGCCCGTCGAGCCTTTTATAGCCGCTGGCCTTGTCCTGGAAAGTTCGTCGCACCCCTAGTTCAGCTGAGAGCAACGAGGTCAGTAATACATAGAATTCTTTAGATGTCTCAAAGACACCCGATGCCCAAGGTCGGGAGGGGCAGGCGCCTTGATATGAATAACAGGCACGCTTTTTAAACATTCCTTTGACTTGCCACCTCCGCTATCATATATCTGCTATTTCCTTCAGTTACACTCGCTCGTGCGGAACAAAGCAATGAGCGCGTAACAATATGTTATCTTCAGTATTATTTCACAATGAGTTAAATTCTTCGGGAGAAAACTGAATCGAACGCACAGCCCTTGAACTCACAGTCCATAATGATACCAACTACTCTACATTGTATTCATACAGTCATTTATAAGCAAATATGAATACCTCCACACATAGAAGTTGCATTATTAACTTTGCTATAGACACAGTTTATGCTAGTATCACAAGTCAATACTACGATTTGTGTTTTGTTTAAAAGACTTAGTAATTTAGTTTCGGGATACTTTCAGGTGGTATTTAAAATGCAAAATAAAGAATTTTAGTAAGTACTATGCTTGACAGGTTTCCAGTTAAGAAACTACTCTTTTCATATTACTAGTAACATCAAATGGTAATTTTACTTTACACATACATGAAATAGAAATATGAAGTGATTTTACAAATGATAATTGCTATTTCCAAAAACATATAGTTGGCAAGCCATAAATGGAACATGGAACTTTCGCTAATATGTCCTCAGCAGTAACAGTTGACGTGTCATAAATGGCACATAAGCTTGCTGATAATGTTACGTCAGTAGTAAGCAACAGTTGGCATTCCACAAATGACCCCTAAGCTTACTGTTATTCTGTCCCCAGCAGTAAGCAACAGTTGGAATGCCACAAATGGCCCGTTAGCTTTCTGGTAATATTCTTCCAGCAGTACGTAACAGCGAATATCATAAATGGCCCAAAAATTTGCTAATAATATTTTCCCAGCAGTGAATAACATTTGTCTATCGTCTGCTTATGGGGCTTCTGTTTAACTCTCTAACCAACATTGTGAGAGCATTCACCCACATTACAATTATTTTAAAGATAGGCAATGCCAATTTTTTATATGGCTTGATTGTCAACAATATAATAAATGCTGTCAGTCATAAATGCGAACGTTCGCCACCATTACTACCATATGGCCGACTATAAACTGCTGCTGTTTGCTACTTGGTGTCTCTCCTACGGCATTGCGCCATAAAACGAGGGCTGTTTTCTAGGAAAAAGAATACTAACATAATCAATTAAGAAAAACACTGGGCATTAGTAGTCTGAGAGAATGTCGTAATAGGCAATACTGTTAGTCACTATTACTTTCCAGAACATCATAATATACGACATAAGAAAGTGGTTTTACATACAGGCAAAACATTAACACTTAAAATTCAAATTCCCAATGTTATTTACGGCTTACTCTAAAAGTGACAGGATGACGTTTTAAAAGCCAACAACTCTTATAAATGTAAATTAACTTTAATGTGAAGTTAATACACATCTTCCCGATTTCCTCCTATCAATACTAAAAAAAGAATTTCTAGTCGTGTGAACAGTAAACACATACTTCATACGATAAATGAAAAAAGAAAAGCGAAGCAAGGGCGAAATGTTAATAATTCAACGCGATCGACAGAAGGCACTTTCCCGCAATCGACTCGCATGTAGTCAGAAGTCAGAGCACTTAATTTTTTTTTCAAAACTACTCTGAAATTTCCGCATACCTGGCGCGTGATTGCACTTCAGCTTGTTTGAAATACACATTTTTAAAAATATATACTCAAACGCACAAGCAGTTCGCTGTTTTAAGATCCAGTCTCACACGCCAAGTTGAACGACTGGTTTCCAGCTTATTTCAGTTGTTTAGAGAGACATATTTCGAAACTACAACTATGCCTCTCTGGAATTAAACATTGCGAAGCAAAACAAACATGTGCTCAGAACTTTAGTCAAGTAATTACGACGTAATTTGTACAGCATCATTTTTAAATCATCACATGATTCTTACCGTTTCGAAATTACCAGATAATGCATGGATAAAATTTGGTGGCTACATTTGAAGGCATTCGTAAAATGAGAATGAGCTATAAGAAATATTTTGTTATTTAATTGAAAAGTAAGTTATAGCACATATATTGAAAATTAAAAAAAAAAACATAGGGCATGAGACTGATCCTTAAGGGAGGTGGAGGTTGGGAGAAATTAGGCGGGGAAGGCAGGGGGGGGGACACTCTCTTCACTGATAAATATCAACAGAGAGATTACTACAGAATAGTTCACTGATTAATTTCAGAATTAAAACTGCAGTATTAGTATCAAAATTTTCTGTTAAATTTATTACGTTTCTAGCTCTTGCAGAAACAATATAAATACTACTGAAGCAGCTGTGTTGAAGGAGCTGTCTCTTGTAGCAGAAGGATCGTGTCCTGCTGTTGGAACTATATTTGTAGTTATAGGAACTCTCACAGACATACAACAGTCAAAGGTTCGGCTCAAAAAGTGTTGAAGAAACCGCGAATACATTATACTTTGAACGAACAGGGCTCCAGAAAAGTTGGAAGTAACCGTGAATGGACTATACTATAAACGTCTAGTACTACACTCTAAGAAATTATTAAAAAATTTACCATATCAGTGTATACGTACAGTGACAAAGCGCGAATGGTAAATTATTTTCCCATACATGCATGGTAACGTTCCTACAGTTGCTCAGGAAACAGTCAAATGGGTAGGGAAGTTCCCAACGTTGTATAGTACCAATGATGAACATTCCCATATTTTCAGTCGGACATGTTGTATTATTTACATACACTGTATAGGTTAAATACTTCCATTAGAGTTGAGGAAGTTTAAGAGAAATTTATTTACAGTGTGTGGTTTTCAATAAGCAGCCCGCGAACGTTTTACTCTGGCCCGAGCTAAGAAAAATAATTATACAGAAAAAAAATATATAAAACCCAACAACATTGTTAAGAGAATCAGTTGGGCTCGCACGACGCAAACTGCATTCGTGAATTCGTAAAACAAAATACGGCAAACGGGTAAATGTTTTTTTCATATTTCATGCATTCAGTAAACCGTAAAATAAAGCTAATGTTTATAAATGAACAGGTACTTACATTTCATTTCGAGTATATGTAAATATGTCAAATTAAGTCTTCACATCATCTAGCTCCATTATTGGAAGAAGAAAAAAAGTATTATTGTGGACCTTGGTCTGGTAATATTTGAGTTTCACCAAAACTCCATCTGATTGCATGTTTTCGCTATACTGCAACCAATTTTTCAGTAAACTTTCTAAACTGTCATTGAAGGCCTACATAGCCAGGGAAATTTATCAATGCAGCTGTACGGTCTTAAACTTGACTACGCATCAGAACCTTCTCTGAACAAATGTGGGAAAGCTGCCATGAATGTATTGGAAAATAAAACTACCATTCGTGCTTTTTCAGTACGCGTAAACACTGATATGGTAAATTTCCGAAACAATTTTGAGAGTGTATTTTATTAACAGACTTGGCAAGTTGTGTGTAGAGAAATTTGGTTCTTAAGGTTACCTACGTGGGGGTCTCTGTGTTCAAGTGACTTGGTGATAGATACAACTTCCGAGAATTTTATTTTCTAGTCTTTCGCTGTATGAAAGAGCTGTTAATTCTCTTGATTTCCCTCAACTTTAAGATTTCACTGGGTATTAATATCACTAGCGTTAGTCAAAGCTTCAACACTGCGGACGGACGCTGACAATCGCTAGCAATCGTTTCAGAGCACTGCTGGATAGATCCCGTGCGAGGCTAGAATTATTACTGAAGGCACCGAAGTTTGTGAAGTCCCTCTCTAAGACATTCATATGAATGCGGAGGATAATAAAATTACATATTAAATAAAATGTCATAGATTTGGAAATGCCCGCAAAAATATGGAAATTGAAATTGTATTTTTATGAAAAAACGTATTTTGCAGTCAAATGGGAACTAACATTATTTAAAAAGCTGAGAAATCTACTGTAAAACATAACTTAAAGTGGAATTTTTTAAAAATCAATGTGACTGTCGATTGCTCCAAAATCACTCACCGACAAGCATAAATAATTTATGAACACCGACATTGTTTCATTACTTTTGACTAGCACTGCAATGTTGTCAGTGATTCCAGTGCTGGAAGGCAGCTTTAAACTGTTATCTGGAGAAACAGAAACTGAATTTACTTACACTAAGTTAAACCTGTGCAGACATGTGAATCTAACCTTTATAGAGGCTTTCCATCGTCTGTCTTATGTCTCTCTCTCTCTCCCTCTTGTTTCTGTGTCATCGATCCCTGTGACCCACAAAAGCGTTTATGTCAAACCCAGAGGATCAGGGTTCGTATTCTCTGTAAGCGAAGGATGTGTGTAGCGTCTTAGGTCATAGTTTGGCAGGTAAACAGCACCGCCATTACCATACTGGCATTAAGAGAGCCGCCTACCTCGAACTGTTTCCAACGTTTAAGGCACGGGAGCAAGCGAGCGACACTTACACTAGCACCTAGTGCCGTATCACTCCTACGCATAAGGCGCTGAACTAGTGGGCAGTGTTACCTCCTTCCTGCTGTAACTATAGGACTTTGAAGCGGTGACCCTATCATTTTATCGCTGAAAAGTCTGAAGCAAAGTGCAGTGCAGGCTCGCATATTTCCGACCAGTATATTATGGAATTCACGAGTGAGAAGAAGTTGTTTTTAACTATGTTGGACTACTCGGAAATAGCGTTTCTAATGTGCACGTGTTTAGAGTTTGATTCGTCCATAGTATGAGAAGTGTTCTCTTTTACTATTTCGGTATAGTGGAAACACGTTTAATGACGTCGTAAAAAAAAAAACTCAGATTTCGAACACATGCGACAAGTAGGCGATGCAGTTTCAATTGTACGTTAACAAACCTAGAATAACTGTAGCTATGGTGGCCTATCGATTAATATCATGGTTATATGTCCGTGGAAGAGCCGGGACAAAGCTTTTGGACCTACAATGCAGAATTATTTTCCAACGAGACCTGTAAAGCAAACTATTACAAACTACACCAAAAGAAATATAAGAAAACTCGTTGCAAAACGAGTCTTGCCCTTGCAATAAGCCACGAGCGTAAAATATAAGGGATGAATTCGAACTTCAATATCTTCGAAAAATGTATTCAAACAAAAATAAAGAGTACATGCCTGCAGTTTTCAAATTGTTAAATACAACGTGAGTATCAATCTCATATAAAATACATTTCAAAAAGTCTACGGCGAAAGTGATGTATGGTTTCACTGGTTAGTTTCTGTGTGTCACAGAGCTTATGTCGTAGTTCTATCTCCAAGGTTGACATACAGTAAGACTTGTGATCAAGAAGTTGATTTCCTTTCATACTAATTGTCTTTAAGCGTGCGTCCAGTTATACTTTAGCGCGGTTCATCGCTTGTAGCGTATTTTGCATTATTCACATTAGGCAGCAGTCCGCTACATTTCTTGGTTTCGTGAGCTGCACTTCGCTGGCTGGTTCCACGGTCAATTACCAGGCTCCCGCCATGCGAGGCTATCTTTATTGGTCAATCAGAAAATAACTATGCTTTCTTGTTCAGCGTACGGAGACAGTCGCCAACGCTCTCGTTATGGTGCGGAGTAAACTTTAAATTTAATAGACACGTTCATGTTTGGCCGGTTGCCCGGTAATCAGCATAATCACAAACGCTTACGTAAACTGTAGTGAGATGTCTGCATTGGCTGGCCACACGCCAAGTATGTCAAGACAAGGACAGGACAAGGGATTAAGTCATGATTCGGACACGCGCCAGCACATCGGAAAAAACATCGCGTCTGTGACATAACATACTTACGTTTCGAGCAATGATTACATTTTAATGTAAATCTAGTGGGATATAGTTAAGAGAAGAATAATATTGTTCACGATTTTAACTTATGTGCGCAACATTGGCTCTGTGACATGGGGTATGCGTATTAGTTTGCGATTTGTGGGATGATCAAAAAAAATTTCAGAGTCTTTATCAAATGTGTCCAGAGACGAACCGAGAACCTTATCAAAGGCTACCTATATGTATTCATTTTAAAATCTTAATTTTCAAGGGTGAATTGAGGTTTTAGTGCCTGGTCAACATAATTTACTATAAATCAGCAAAAACCACTTGTAAACTAATTGACACAAACAATTAAAATAATCAGCAGAATTTTACCGATTACAGTTTAGCATCCAAAAGACCCGTAATAAAATTAACAGATTTGGAGCAGTTTCAACAGTTAAAACTTTTAGTCTGTAGGGCATTAATTAGTGTGCAGGGGCTTGCTGACGTCATTTTTATGTCGATGGGCGAATTTGAGAGGGAAGGGACGACGGCTCTTAATATGCCAAACTCTAATTTCAACTACTGTAAAAACGTATCATACGTAATACACGCACAAAAAACACACACTGAGAAAGACGTTAAGTCCAGCCGTAAACGTGAAACAGTAATGCCATGCCACAGCACGTTTCACCCTTAAATCTGCATACAACAGCTTTGATACGTATGTAACACAAGTTCTCCCAAAACTTGTGGTAGAGGTAACACCATTACACGACATCGTAATGCTCTTACACCGGATGTCACCTACGTGATGATGCTGTGGCACCATGCGTACGGATGAAACGCTGTGCCTACACTGGTCAAGGCATGTGGCGAAACAATGACGTAATGAAGGTAGCCCAGCGAAGCAGTGTGTGTCATCCGTTTACCTTGTACGTCAGTACGCAGCAGAAAAAAACGTCCCCCACGTCTGTATGTGTTGTAGCAACGGCGTTACGTCAGGTGATAACTGGTATATTACAGTCGTGACGTCATATCGGAGGTTTTTGCAATTATGGGCGATTGCATACTCGCCTCTGGTCAGTACTGGTGTTGCAACAAAGAGTTTTGTATTATTTATTTACACAAATATACTCTTAGTTCGTGACGTCTAAATTGACTTTGAATTACTGTGTAATGTTGTGTTTATAGTGCTATCTTGTACTGCTCGGCTTTGCATTAATTATTGTGTGTCCTATATGTAATCTGACAGGCAATGTGAGATAAGTTTGTGTATAGCTGCTATCAAAATATGTAAATAGTGTAGCAACGTACTGCACTTTGCACCTAAAAGTACGTTGATCGGCGGAAAGCAGTAACATACATTATTAGGAGACGCAGCCAAAACAATTGCACTAGGATATAAAAGTGATGAAATAAATAAAATCTCTAGTAATATTTTAAAATAACAATTTCCAGAACAAAATACAGGAATGCTGCAAAACCGTCTGTAACATACGCAAAATAACATTAAATGTTGATAAAGATGTAACAGCATTATGGATGGGTAAAACATACTCAACTCCAGTTAAAAACGCACTGCACTTTTTTTTATTACCAGCCATCCGTATGTCAATGCTTTACAAGCAGTGTGCCACATACATATGATTTCTTATTTGCTCGGTAGGGCGTCTCTGTCCTTCGTTTGGTCACGTGCCACATATTCTTGGTAGCACCATGGCTGACGAAGAAACCATTATTCTGTTGGATAAACTGAGACTGGAAACACTGGCAGACCATTTTGATGAAAGGTAAGCTAGCCGTGTTAGTTTCGGTATATACTTTTGTCTTGTTGGGTAGGATGTGTGTTTACTAGGTTGTATGTTTTAAAACCGCCATTTCGACTTCGCCACGTGACTCGTAAAGAGTGCGACCACAGAGAACCCTTTGTTTTAAAATAAATTGTTAACAAGGCCAATGTGCTTGTTTAATTTAATAGTCTGTGACGGTTTAAGTTACAGTCATCGTTTTATTCTGAGGGCATTTGACTAGTTACACTTGGCAAATTTTTGTGTACAAAAATAGTAGTTTTTCCTATATATTACAAATTTGTGTCAATTTGTAGTGCATGAAATTAATTGTAGTAATCAGAATATTTAAAGAAAGTATTTATTTAACCGAGCAAGTTCAGAGCAGGCAGTCTATTTTTATGTCATCTGGGTCCAGTGATTTGAACAAATCATGTTAGTAAGATGTTTCTTTCCTAAATATGATGCCTTACTCGTTGTTACAAGTTGTGGTCAGGCTCTTAGCTGAGCGGCATACCATATTTATCCAGGAGACGAACCGTGATCGCTGAAATTAGTTATGAAATCGCAAACCATATAATCCCCTCCACCGGCCAGTGAACGGGAACAACGCAGCCGATATAGGACAATGTAGTCCGTGGGCGATGTCTTTTGTCGTCGGGCCATTCGAACGAGAAGACCACTGACCACTGAAGATTGGTGTGTCCGGCCGTCGACTTGCGCCATCTTAATCAGCCTCCGGAATCATCAAGAAGGTGGGGACTCTCCAATTAGGCTTTAATCAGAATGTGGCTGACTAAATATTTATAAAATAATACAATTTAATATTTCAGTATATTTGTATATCTCCCCCCGTTCATACTGAATCATATTTATATTGAAATAATATTGTACAACCTTAATGTTAAAAAAAACCTCTTTTATATACTGTTCAGTACATAAATCTTATCAATAACTCGTAACGCCTCTATATCCCTGTTAAGGATAAATATCAACAAAATATCAAAATCATAACATCGTGTAAACAAATTATAACCCCAATTCTTAATAATATTTTACAAAACAAACGCGCATAATGTAATATTTATGAAATGGATGAAAAAAAGTTGTAGGTTAACTTCACATTAGTTTATGTCTGGTTTTGGGATAAAAATATTTTGTTGTTTTTAAGTTTAATTGGGAGCCATGTAGGAAAATGCATATATTTCCGTGGTTCCAACATTAACTGCAAAGGTGAAAATTGATGTTTTTTTAAGTGTTGAAGTGAATATAGCTGCATGAAATGTGTGTTTATATCATGCAAGTGCAGGTACTTGTAATGTCACAGTTTTATTATTTTTTGAGGCGGTGAAAAAACATCGGACACTGCGTTTTTTTTTTTTTTCAAAATCCGCAGTGACTACACGGAATCAAATATGGATGTTGCCTCTTTAAATAAGTGTTTTCCTTACTTAAACCGTGGGGAGACAGTAATAAGGTTCTAATCATATGTATCGCACTGCTCGGTAATTTAAAATGCGTAATGGTGTCAGAGGCGGCTAGGCATGTAAAACGTTAAGTAAAATGACAATGGTTTGGTCGAATAACAGGCTACATGTGGAATTTACTAACGCTTAGTTTGCAAACTTGCAAAATACGGAATTGAATAGTAAATTTTATACAGGACGTATCTAAACTATTCTAACAAACTTCGGGAGGTTATTCCTGGCACCATTGTTACTGTGAACGTATGCCCTAAAACGCGTTCTTATTGAGTTACATGTCGTACATTGGCCATCTGTGTACGGGAAACTAATTTCGCCCCTAATGTACAATTTAAAACACTACGTAAACTGTAGTGTGGTAATGCATTCTTAGGTTGGTACAGTCGTTTTCAAACCAAACATAACACAGTAAATGGCGGTAGTGATACATGTTACCACAATGAGAAACATATGTAACTCAATAACAACGCTTTGTCGGACATATGTTCATATAACCATGTTTACTTGTCTTGATTCCAGGAATTACCTTTCAAAGTTTTTTACAATAATTTAGATACTTCATATATATTTTAGTTTATATGCCTGCCTAACATGTCGTCAAGATGTATTTCTGTATAAAAATAAAACCCTACAAAGTATAGGCCCCATGCGGATTATTATTAAACACAAATAGAAAGCAATACTTACGAACGCAGTGTAAACCTCCCGCTGTCTCTGCACTTATGAAGTGAAACATCGTGATTTTCGTCGCGATTATTCCATGAACTATGCTTTTCCTGTGCGTCCACTTATTCTCTATTAGAGTGAGTGTTCTTGTATTTGCATCTCCTTTAGTGAATTGTACACACACACACATATATATATCACCGTTTGGGGAAAATGCCTCGGATGTCTCAACTTTAAACTGGTTTAACTCAAGAGCAAAAAAACAATGACGTTCATTGTTTTTCCCCTGTACAGTACAAATGGTGCCTGAGGAATTTTTAACAGTAATATATATATGTCGCAGGGACATGATAACACGGGAGATTTGATCAAATCCCTAAGGTAGATGATCATTTCACGGAAGATGTTAAAATTACAACCCTGTGGAGTGATTTCCCTAAAAAAAGTAAGTGATTTGATTAAGTCCCTTAACTTTTGTAGTGAAAAGATGTTATACTTGAAGCTGGTAGCCTCATTGCCTATAAAAAATTGCCGGCGAGCCTTGAAATGACCATAACACCAGTAGTGAACCTTTCTGCTGGCGCTGGGGCTCGGCCACGGTAAGTAATTTATGGCTACGCTTTGGGTGAGCCCTGACTTCTTCATTTCATATTTTCACTAAAACAGTTAAGGGACTTGATCAAATCACTTACTTTCTTTAAGGAAATCACCCCACAGAGTTGTCATTTTAACATCTTCCGTGAATTGATCATCTACATTAAGGATTTGAACAAATCTCTGGTTTTATCATCTCCCTGCGATATATATATATATATATATATATATATATAATACATATGAAAAATGTATAATTATCATTGTAGTTTAAATAATTAACCCCCCCTTATCAACATACAGCGAGAATAAATTTACTTAGCCAGATTCATACGAAACTTAAAACATCGTACAATAAAGAAACGTACCAGCAGAAATTTATTCTTCTGATACACCGGTTTTTACGTTTCTTCGTACTGGTATACGTGGATTGTGAATTTGAATAAGTTTGATCAATTATATTCCATCGCAACTTTTATACTGTACAATTATGCTTCAAAATTCCTATAATATAATAATGATTGTGTGCCTTGTGTTTCATCATGAAATTGAGTTAATTTATAGGATGAAGGACCATTCCTGTAATGTAATAATGATAATGTATTCTGATTATATTATACACGTATAGGCAGCCATATATAACATATTAACCTGTTTGTAAAATAACAACCAACTGATGAATGAAACTGTGAAATTACCCTTCTTTATAAGTTCAACAACCAATAATGATAATTTCGAAGTTATATATATATGTATGTATGTCCTTCGCAATTTTATAATCAAGCGAAAGGTTTCGCGGTTGCCCATACGTGTACTACAACCAGAATACATTCTTATTATTATATTACAGTAATGGTGCTTCGCACAGCAACTTACAGAATTTCATGGTGAATCGTCTACGAAAGACGTATCACACAATCTTAAATGCAGTCAACAACTTACTGAATTGCATGGTGAAATATCTACCAAGAGCGTATCAAAAAAACGTAAACACCAACCAAGAACTTACCAAACAAGCGTACAAGCGGTCGCCAACTCACTTATTTGCATGGCGAAACAGCTGCCAAGGATATATCGTACAAACATACAGCAGTGCTCATCAAACTGCCCTGCAGTACTGCCCACCCTGCTGCAAGTAGGATACAAGGCACTGCCTGTAGAAGCAGTCCCGGCCGGCCGTTTGTAACACACTGCTGTGTGACGTCACCAGTTGGGTTGTCACTAACGTTTCGCATTCCCAGCCGCCTGTTACACCATTATGCATTTTACATTACCGAGCATGGCGATACCTACGGTTAGAACCTTGTCCCCGGTTCCTCATTGTTTAAGTAAGGAAAGCACTTATTTAAAGAAGTCGCATCCTTCTCTTTTTTTTCTCAGTGTACAAGGGATTCGAACCCAGAACCTTGTTCGAAGGTGATCTAGTAACATCGGTTTTATTCAATCACCTTTATCAAGTGAAATAGAAAAAATTGGTTTTTGTTTATGTAATAGATACAATTGAAGTTACTTGCAGGAGATACAACTGAGATGAACTCGCAAATAATTTCATGAGACAAACTAAAAAAAAAAAAACACTGCGGCATTTACCCTGATATAGCTTTTGCTATGGAGTAAGCCCTTCTCCCCCTGCACACAGATGAGGAGCCACGTAGGAAGGGTATATTTTTAAGTTTTTTGGGTGCCTAGAAATGTACGCTTTGCGAAGTTGGTTATTCCCTTTGGCAGTTGGCTTTCACATCTAATATAATATCTAACTGATATGTTATTAAAGTAATTTATTCGTATGTTAATAATTTCCGCCGTATTCTTCCAGAAACGTCACAGATCCAACTATATTGTGGTAGTGTATCACTGTATTTTGACGTTTGTTTTCATCGTGAGAAATACGTTGGTTCTTCAAACAGCAATCGCAACACCACCTAATTGAAAGCATGCGTTTTGCACAAAACCTTACCGTTTTGCTCAATAGAACATATATTGTTTGTGATGCATGCCAAGTAAGAGTGCGCATGTCTTAGAAATATTCTACTAACGCCAACCTTTACCTAGTAACTCAACCCGCAATACCCTAACTGTTACTGTTTATGACGTCGTATGCATTTAAAGTAAAGTACATAACGATGTACGAGAATCCAGAATTTCGCGTAATTAGGTTCAGCAATTTCCCGTGAAATACACCACATATAGAGATGCATAAAGATTATTAGGTTTCAATGACTTCTAATGCGTTCAAATTACACGAAAAAAAAGACCTGATGAAATAAAATTTATATCCTGATAATACGTCTTTCATTTTATAAAAAAATTCCCATGCCAGAAAACGCGTGCGATGAGTGGAGTACACATCTGGAAATACCCATCCCAAATTGTTATGAAAAATACACAAAACATAAAATAGAAAAGAGAATACACTTCTAAAGTACATTTTGGCAGTTTGGAAACGGTTTTACGTGTGATTTTCATTAGGTAAGTAACGAATCGTCGTGCAGCAGCAGTTAAAAGGCGGGCGTTCCCCACCAAACAAGCGACGACGTGCTTTGTTTATCAACGACGTACAGCCTTAGATATTCAGGACATGACGCCGGCACAGACGGAGCAATGGTCTGAGTATACTTAGAGGTAGAGGGAGAGATTCGGTTCCTCAAGTAAGTAGGCTGCATTTTAATTTATAGTCATTGCCCTCGTCGGACTAACGGTCAAATGCGGCAGACGCCCATCAGAAGCAACCCAACCAGGTTCATTCGGAAAATAAATCACACCAACCAGTTTCAAATGTTCATGTTCTAAATCGGACTGCAAAACATAGATTTATATTACCATAATAAACCAAAAAACGTATCAGTTATTATTTCTGTTGAGCTGTACAAGTCTACACTACACAAATATAAAACATTTTAGTTTTTGGCACATTCAGAAAAAAAAATGTGTTATCTCCATTGTGTGCGTGTGTGTGTGTCTATATATATATATATATATATATATATATATATATATATATNACATGTACATACAAAAATATTTAAAACGCATACATTAAAAGTAATTTTGAAATAGCGAACGCATGCATGGTTCAAATTGGTGCCATAAAATATAGACTAATATTATGGCAGGCTCTTCTCTCACCCCTCCCCCCTCCCACTCCTAATGGAGTAACAGTTTTATTTTTATTTATCCGCGTACCTGTTGTGAGTCTGGGTGGAATGGCAGGAGACACTTCCATCGCTTCTCAGGACCGCTTACTCGCACTCCAAGGGTACAGACGTCCGACCGAGCACCTAACCTCGTTCAGCGACCCGTCCACCGCGGCGGCTGGCGCACGACTGGCGGTCGGGCGGCACGCCGCTTGGGGCGTTCACTGTCTCCGCTCCCCCCTTCCCCTCCTTAACATATCAAAATCCTCCCCAAGCCCTCTGCTCGCGCGACCAGGCGACTTTCATCCAGCGAACGTCCCCTCTCTTGCCCCACGCCACGTCCCGACCCTACTCAACTCCTCAGCTATTGGATCACTGCGGAATTAAATGCGATGTATGATGACTTGCAGGAAGGACGGGTCGCCCCTCGCCAGACGTAAAAGTTAAGCCTTTTGCCCCCTCGACGCTGTAGACGTGCGACGTGGAAAATCTTGACGTGCCGTCGCTGACGCAGTTGAAATTTATAAATATAAAGACGGGACGAAGGAGATGGAAATACCTTGCTTCAAGAAGCACTTAACAGTGGATTACTGTCACTCAAATTATTAATTGCTCAGCTATTTTGTAAAGATTATTACAGCGTACTAGGTCTTCGGTGGCCGCAAACGCTACAGTGTCACAGTCTTGTTGCTATTAACGCGGTATACTGAGCACTTTTGGAAGCCCTGCTTAAGATCTACTTGTATGCACATTGCGTATTCTTCCACCGTATGTAAAGTTAACATTGCCATGCGCCTAATCACTTTATTAGTGCGTTGGCCAAGAGGTGGAACTGTGAAATTATTAGAAAAGTAAATATTGTTCAAATTTGCTAATTATTATAAATATATACATTACATGAAACAGAAAACAAAAGAAATCATTTAAATATTTAAAAAAATGTTTACCTGATACTTTTAATTCGACGCTAATATATACGTGGATCTACTTTCCTTCAGTCGCTACCAACTTTACTGGGCGCATGCCAGACATTGTACCCGTTAAAATACATGCGTGTAAGGACAATGCCACTTTTCAAATGTACGTTGATTTCAAAAGTGCTCAATTAACCGTGAACAGCCCCACTTCCGGTATGACGGGAGGAACACCAGGTAGTTCGCAGATCACTATTTATAATTCGGTGGTCCCGTCCTCTTCGGTATTTATGTTCAACGTGTTTTTTTTTCTTTAGCCCAAAGAAATAACATATTTTTGGAAAAGTATTTTATAATAGGTGGCATTTGTGTCTCATATTGGAATCAAATAGTACCCATGGGCACGACACGGCGCAACCTAAACGACACAGACGACACGACGTAAAACAGTCTCATCTTCCGGCGACATAGAAGTATCATATTTTTGGTTAAACTGAAATTTTGCTTATATTTTATCTGTATTTCATAATATTTCATTGTTTTTAATATGAATAAAAACAGGGAGAAAATATGTGTGTTAGTAATGCCTAGTAAGAAATAGTTCTTACGTATAATATTATTGCACTGAGTGCGAACAAATGAGGTGCATTGTCCCGTTGGTGTAATTCCCAAGACTTGGTTAAGCTTTGTTTGTATGAGGCGGAGGAATAATCTGGAAGTAGAACTTTGACAGGGCTTCAGAATAATTGGAAGTAATTGTTAACGAACTGTACAAGTTGTTTTATTCCCTCTTGGACCCTGATTCTACAAGGCGCGCAACCAGGATTGCATTGCGTTTTTAATACACGTTGTTAAAACAAACTATTTGACGCGTGTACAATATGTTTGCAAACGAAAAGAAAATAGAACTTCA
This sequence comes from Clitarchus hookeri, assembly GCA_002778355.1. NCBI lineage: Eukaryota > Metazoa > Arthropoda > Insecta > Phasmatodea > Phasmatidae > Clitarchus > Clitarchus hookeri. Next base: position 185,746 of record NQII01001119.1, on the reverse strand, counting down.
GACCAGGGCGGAATACAAATTTCAGCATATCACGCTTATCGCGAACACTATTTTGAAACACTTCAACATCGCCAAAAACGACATTTTCAAACTGCTATAGCTCCAACCTTTTAAGTCACAGATAAATAAATAATTTTAGGCGTTGATAAAAACAAATTTTCTGTTCGGGCCTGTACTGATATCGATATAATGCTTTGTTATACATTGGGACTAATAAAAATCTCTCAGTGCTCTTTCATACTGGCAGCAGCAGTTTATGAGGCTCCGGAATATAGTTTCAACAGCGAATGATGCTTCTCACAGGTAGGGAACCGTTCTCATTGTACGGTACGTTACACTGAGTACAGTTCAGGCCATTAAAGCCAATTCATATGCAACGTCCCAGATATGGGCCACTGTGACTGAAAAGGTTAAATATTCTGGGTGAATTCCTGCGAAACTAGTACAGGGCCCTGGGTTGAACTTTACTATAGACTTCCCACCAATGAAATGATAGGTTCACAGTTTAAACTTCCGTAAGTAGACGCAGCACGACGAACGAACACTGCACGCCAGTTCATAGTCATGCGCGTAATGGCGATGGTGCAGTTGACGCTTGGCAATGTCACCCTTATGGCTACCGCGCTTCTCGTCCTCAAACGTGGGCAACGCTGCTATAGGCTGTTCGCGGTAAAGTGAGCACTTTTGAGGCCCTAGTTACTTTTTCCTTTCAGTCATTTTTTATCCTTTAACCACCCTTTTAAATAAATGTGGTCTTGTATATAATAAACGCAGTGTATATATTCCACCGCACTCGGAAGTTAAAGTCTTAGGCTAAATAAGAATATATTTATTTAATATTAATACAAATGAGAGGGCTTTCAAAAGTACTCACTTTACCGTGAATAGCCTATACGCAGGGGCCACCTGTATTTCGCGAAAAAATGTACGCGGAGGCTAAATTTAAATCTCGTACATGCACACTCGCAGTCTTCATTTGACTAATGTCCGCTTGTCTTTGATCGAGGACAGTCTGTTACATGAGTGAACCAATCGGAATAAAGTTTCTCCGATACTGACAGTCCCTGGTTCGCGGGCAGTAAGATAAAACGCGTAACAGTACAAATGATCCAATCACGAAAGTGGACGAGAGCTAACTTGCGTCGGAACACAACTTGCCCTGAAATCTGTTCGCGAAAAACAGGTGCCCCTGCCTATACGTGGGCGTGACCTTTCCAACGTCGAGACGAAAGGACGGAAAAGTTCGACGCGGACGTACTTCGGCGTACGTGAGGCGTGGTTGCGGAAGGACACGGGTGGCGGCGCTGCCATCTGTTTCCGCGAGTCACGCACGCGGCGCGAAGTGAAGGTCATGTAGCATGTCAGCTGTCCTCGACAGCCAGTGCGATACGACTGTCTGTCCTTATGTTTCGGCGTCGTCAACAGTCATCGTGCCTTTGCGGCACAGACGCAGTATAGAACGGGCTGGTACACAGAGGAACAACACGTGCTAATTGTCCGTGCGAACGGCAAAACGACGTCGATGAAGAACCGTCAAATATATTGCTTCTGCTCGGGAAAAAATTAGCAAAACTGACGTATAGGTCAGATATCACTTAATTGCTTTTTTTTTGGGTTGTGTGCATAGGGAGCCATCAGGTGCCGTAGTATTTTTTAAGACATAGAAGTATCAATACAGTAGGCCTATATGTTTTTGGCTAAGTCGGAGAAATACAAAACAATAATTTCAATACGGGAGGTGTTTCGGAGGTAATTTTCAAACTTCTGTGAAGTGTGTGTTAATTTATTAACTATATAGATATGTATAAATCGGTGTATGTGTGTGTGCGTAGAATGAAATGTTTGCAAGGCTTCGTGTAGAAAAAGGTACCATAACTTCTCAAGAATCGAACCGTCAACCATTTCGAAATAACAGAAAAAAAAATACCCAGACATGCTGGTGGATTGTAGCAGATACTGATCGACAGATCTCTGTAGTGTTTAATTTTTTTTGTGTAGTTTGCCATCGTAAAACACATACATTTTCCGTGCTTGCTCAGAGCATAACTGGAATCTGTAGCGGGGTTTTTTTACGTCTTCGACCTTCTTTGCGAGGGCTTATGTGTTCGAATACCGAGGAAGGCACATGTACTGTATATGTGAAGAAGTTTCAGTTTAGTTTATCGCCTATTAGCATGGATCATAAAGAAGGACTTCATTGGGCAAAATATTGTGCAAATATTACGTGCTGAAAACTTATACTAATGCACACATATAAATGACATAATATATATTAAAATATCTGCTTGCACCATGTGAACTTCAAAAAGTAATCCTTACATTTTTTAGATGTCAACAACTTCGTGTAACATGGATTTTCTCATCAGGATCAAGTATAAATATATTTTTTTTCCGTACTTAGCGAGAGAGAAAATTTATAGCAACATTTGATCACAAGAACAAGCTGAAATAGACGACACGAAGAAGAAAAAAGTATATTTTTTTATTCCGCATTATGTAGGAGGAAAAGGATTGACGCAATATATAAAGAAGCTATAATAACACCAAAGTGTATTTTTATAGGTTTTTCCCTTATGCTACTTACCTGTATACTTAAAGTAAAACACTGTTTTTTATACTTTCAAAACATATCGTTTGTTGTTTTAAAAATCCACGTTTGCTAAAAGTTATATGCGTTAGTTGCAAGTTGTTAACGCTAAACTTTTAAGCCTTTTTGCATTATATATTTTAAAACCAAGGTTTAGTAAATCCAACTCTTATAGGGTGCTCACAAACGCCTGCCTATCTGAATATGATACACTTTGTTAGTTTTATGCGTAAAGGTTAACCACAGGGCTTGGACCTAAAGGGTAAGGGTGAGTGAGTGAAGAGATTTGGATGGCTCTTAACAGCGAGGTCTTGAGAGCCGATGAGGGTGAGTGAGGTGAGTATGGAGCAGCACCGGAATGAAAGGGTGGGGAAATGGGAGATCCCTGAGAAAACCCGCTGACCAGCGGCATAATCCTGCACGATTCCCACATACGAAAATCCGAGAGTGGCACGGTCGGGGACTGAACACGATTCGCCTTTTTGGGAGATGAGCAGGCTAACCACTTAACCCCTACGGCTCCTTAAGGGTAAGAAACCGGTAAGGCTCATACTAAGAAGATTCACCAAAAATGCGCCTGCAATGAAGAAGAAAAACCACTTTGGATAAAGAACACTTCAGTGCAGTCAAAAGAGACAGAACTCCCGATCTCTCAAATGGCGTACACTCTAAGCCCGAATCAGTTATATGTATCACTGAAATAACAAATAACTGGGAAAAAGTGACTTATAGTAGTGTAATTATAGAAATTCAGTGGGAATCACATATAAAACAGTGAAATTCAGTCATTAATCGTTTATCTGGCACTTATTATCAGTGGAATGTTTACTGGTTTTAACTGATTTCGTTCCATTTTCACTGCTGAATACCGGATTGCCACTTATGATTTCCGATTCCTCCTCAAGACGATATCGAATTGAAGAAAGCAAAGTTCAGCACTGTCGTATGCAATTTATTTTATATTCAGTTAGATTTCTGCAAGAAAAAGTGGGCGAAAAAAAAATGCAGATTTAGATATTCTTATAGGTTTCAAGAGATTTAATTGTTCTGACAGGTTTCAAGTACGTTACATAGTAATAGGCATCCTCTGTTATTAATCAATTAATAAATGTTGAAGGGTCACTACTGCTCAACTATCAGGGGAATAAAAATCATGCATGAAGTTCCATTACGTTAAGGAAGTTTCATAGTAATATCGTCTGATAAGTTATAACCACGCTTTTACCTACCATAAAAACAGTCCTTAGTAACCAGNACCACGCTTTTACCTACCATAAAAACAGTCCTTAGTAACCAGCTCTCCAAAAGAAAGAGAAATTTCAAAGATTCGTGAGAGCACAACCAGATAAAGGCAGGAGGCACCTGTGTCACCTATCATATTACATTTGAATAATAATGTTACTAAACGCCTGAGGGGCGTATGTCAGTTCGTGTGGGATGGAGGTCCTAATAAAAATAAAAGAACTAACTTTAATTTTTAATTTATTCATACCGCTATTATAAACATGATTAAATTATCTGTCTCCACTATGAATCTTTTTATTTCTCAGTGAGCATCATATTTAATGTATATTTCAACTCTAGTTAACGTCCCTTTTTAATGCCTCTCTTTGGTTACTGTCAATTAACTCATATTCATCATTAATACGTGTTCAGTCTATCTGTCTTTCACTCGCCCATCCAGTCCAGTGGTCCAGCCTGCCCGCCACACTATTCGCTGCGCCGATGCTCGCAGTCGCAGATTTCCCTCCCGCTGGGCACTTCTCTCGCTGCGCGCTTCTCATCTCACTCGTCGTCCTTCGCTCGATGCCGCAGCCACTCGTCCATTAAACAACTGACGACTCGGAGGCCCATCGCACAATTTATAGCGCTGACCTTGACCTGAAAGGTTCATCGCACCCCGAGTCTAGCTATAAGACACGAGGTCGGTTATCTAGAGCATTGTACAGATGTCTCAAAGACACCCGATACCCAAGGTCGGGAGCGGCACGAACCCGGATAGGCACAACAGGCAAGCTTTGTAAACATTCCTTTGCGAGAAGCCGCTGCGTCTCCGGTTGCAACTGATAGCGCGCGCGTCCATAAATCGTCTCACTATTCTGTCCGCCACTTCCACTCACTCGCGCGGGACAAAGCTGAGCGCGTAACAATAAGTTTGAACTGAAATAAACTGCAATGACTAGGCGACCTCCGAGTCGAAGATTCTCAGGTGATGCATTCGTACTACGAGGTTCGGGTCCAGACTCGGAGTAAAGCCATGAATGCATACGTCGGTTATATTTGTAAGTTTGTGTTAGGTTAGTCTAGTTTGTAAGCCATTCCCCTCCCGTCTCCTTACCGATGAGCAGCATGACAAAAAGGCTTGGACGTAAACAAGTACAGTAGCAACCATAGTGACTATTAGTTTTAATAGCAGTGTCGTACCACACATTATTTGTTAAAACATTTTTATATTCTGTATTGTTTCTACGTGCTGGCCGGCAAATCTAGGGTAATTAAACGCCATTTAAAGCGCCTTAATAAATAAGATGTTAAGACTCTACATAAGCAAGTTTCCTGGCTTGAAAATGGCAAACTACAGGATAAATATTTTCCAGTGCATTCAGCCGGGCTCAAACCCTTAACTTTCCGAAAGTTTTTCAGGTGTGATATCTCACGACCAAAACCTGCACATTCTGTACCACTCTTAGCTTTCCAGTCGGTCGATGTGTGAGCAACTCTTATGCTTTACCCGAGGACCCCGACGGGAATAAATACCGGGAGATCATATAAATCTTCAGATTTTGATTAAGCCCCTACTACGCTGTGATATTATTGTCTTAGAATATGTTTGACCTTAAAGGGGAATAGAATTGTTAAATTAAAATACTGACAGCATATTTTTCGGCTGTAGAACAGAAGTGTCTTAAAATCAGTCGCAATAACGAACTTTATTTTGTTTGACTGATTTAGTCTAATTATCTAAGTTGAATAATGACATTGTTTTACATTTTTCAAGAAGAAATGTCAGTGATATACGTTTACTACTTTATGAAACAAAACATTGCATTTAATTAATGGATATATTTTCCGTAGCAATGTAATTAAAAGCTCTTGACTGTTAAATTTTATTGTGTTACTTTAGATGTACGTGCATTTACTACTGCACGTTGTCCATACACACGCTTTCTGTATAGTTTTTTATACAAATTCATTTGCTTCATGACCTTATTTCGCTCCAATGTGTTGTACGCAATTGTAAAAATAGTCGGTTTTGGGGAAAGTTTATCTTGCTATGCACTATTCCGACTGGCTGAATCTGCAGAAACATTGAAAAGATTTTATAAATGGAGCTTTTTTTTTTTTTTTTTTTTTTTTTNCTTGTACCATTTCGGTGACGTCACATCTATCCGACTTTCTTTCATCAACTCTGAAGCAGTTCGACGATAAAATTTGACAGTTTGACAGTGACTTCAGAGCCTTTCCAGTGGTTCTGGAATTTAAGGCGATATCCCTCACATCTATGGAGACTGCACAACTACACTCTTTGTTCTTTCCTAGACACCCCATCGTTACCCTTCTGGTCGGTTGAGATCGCCATACAGTCGTTACTCCGTCTATCGAAGTTGTGGACGCCCTGCGAAAGTCAACTCTTTCCTGGTTTATGCTAGTGGAACAGGGACTTGCTCTTATGTACAAATGGATAGAGACCAAGACCTTTTACTGTCGTACTTTCAAATGTAGCTACGTAATTGTACTTCTGGAAGTGACGTCCGCCTTTGGTACTTGACCCCTTTCTCGCAGAGGGGATGTCGCTCATCCGGCACTACTCCTCAAAGTCGCCTCTTACGGTGAAATCAGAAGAAGTGCATTTGAACTTGGGTTGAGGCCTTATTAACCCACAGTGCTCTCCACTAGATGTATGAAGATCCCCGCCTGCACGGCAAGACATTTTCGAGCAGAGTTTTTAAAATCCATCCTTTGTTGGAAAACTTCTGAACTTCTGTTGTAGGATTTACGTTCGAAAATCACATTGGAAACGTTACATGTATGTGAGTTAAGCGCCACTTTCGCGGTTATTCTCTAAGTGGATTTTTTCTAGAGTGAAAGTTGGTGAAACGTGTATTTTCAGAGTAATGACAGAGACAATTTTATGTAGTTCACAGACGTGATAGTATCCTTGTAACTTTATTATCATGCTATAGTATAATAGGGTTATCGCTTAGACTTCCCTGATTGAACTCTGAGGCCGGTATTCCAGAACGTTTTTATACGGGCGTTGATACAGTTAAAGTCATACCCAGGCCTTATTAGTATTTCAGCATGTTAAAATGCAATTTAAGGCCTTAGTTAAGCCACGGCCGAAGCCTTAATCTTAGGGTTTCGATTTTGGTGATTTATCCTTGGCCCAAACGAAACCTAACGCATGCGCAGAACGCATATTATTTTGCCGGAGCCGGTAGCGTGATGAACATGCATAAACAATACGACGCGCCCAGACCATTATATGACGCGTTGTAATTATTTATCTAAAAATGAGGGAACCAGCACCATTTAGTTGTTTTGCAAATAAGAGTTAAGGCGGCAAGAATACTGTGTATTACGTATGACATGTTTTAAAAACTTCCATAATTATAAAGAAACGCAAAACACGTAATAGTTGAACGAGTATATATTAAATTTTTTCAGCCTCACCAGAAATGCGTAACGTAAGCGCAACTGTTAAGTTGTCCGTCTACTAAACATACATTTTGGGTTCAAATCCCGGTCGGTGCCAACTTTTATAAGGTTTTAAAATTTGATTTTTCAGAGATAGCGTTCCCTACTCCATTACACCAAATAAAAGTTTTTGAAAAATAATAATCCGTCACTATTAGTGAATATTTACGCCCTGGACGCCCTTACATGTGGCAATAAAAGAGAAGACAAACCATTTCGACCTCCTCCTCCTCACTGCCGAAGATGGGAACGCCCATTATACTTTCATTAAGAATTTCGAGCGTTTGATAAGATCTCAGCTGATGGCCCACACAGAGGTGTTGGAATTCGAGCAAAGCCCTGGCTGAAACCTAAATTTCAGGTGGCCACCAACGATTTCGAAAAATAATTTTTTAAATTGCCTAATAATGCAACTTTTGGAAAATTGATGGAGAACAAAATAAAATGCCAAAAAAATGGAATTTGCATGTAATGAAAATCGACTTCAAAACTGGTAGCCATGCCAACATTCCTAGACCGAACAATTTAAGACGAATATCTTTCCCTCCTTCTGCAGCATGAATTCATACTGTTTGATAAACCTATTTATGCCGACTTTTCAGTGCTAGAACTCTCAAAGACATTAATGTACAGATTCCATTATGGTGTGATGAAGGCTCGGTATGACGAAGACGTCGAGCTCCTGTATACAGACACCAACTCGTTCCTGTATCAGGTTCTAACCCGGGACTTTTACGAGTACATGATTTCAGATGCACAGTTATTTGCAGAGTTCGACACGAGCGGCTATCCCACGAACCACAAGTGATTTTCGCCCACCTACAAGAAAGTTGTTGTTAAATTCAAAGATGAGTGTGATGGAAAGATCATGACCGAATTCATGGAGCACAGTGCAAATTTATATTCGTACAAAATCAACTGAAAAGTTACAAAAAGAGCAAAAGGTATTGAACTATGCGTTGTAAAAGAATAAAATTAATTTTGATGATTCTATATCCATTCTGGAGCAGCACCGTATGACGCGAGTTAATGTCCGCATTATACGATCACATAAACACGAGATATTTTCAGAATACACAAATAAGATGTCCCTGACATGGACGGACGATAAGAGGCAGCTACAGGAAAAAGAATACACACACTACTGTATGGGTACAATGAAATACATATATGTATATATATATTTCAATCATATCCCCAACATTAATATGTGAATGTAGCGATACACAAGGTTCACCGTCTGCTTTACTTGCTATGTAGCTGTTGATCGATCAGCCATACACGAATCGATGACGTAGTTGGAAAGGGGGTCAACATGATATAAAATGTGTGTTGGTTTCTGAGAGAGAGGGAATGAGGCCGGGATGAAAGGGCATTTCCTCACTTCGCGGGTGTCAAATATAAAGCGATTTAACTCCCCCTTCTCCCCCAACAAAATAAATACGGTCATCTTAAAGGGCTGATGCGATGCACTACAACGATATGTGCTTGAAATTTTTGCTTCCGCAATTTCATATTCACAATCCCACACACACACACATGGGTTCTGCGTCTATGTTGGACCTCCGACCAGGGTTTAAAGTTATTTCCTGGGGGTTTCAATCCCCTCGACAAAATTGCGAGGAAAAAATGGTAGATATATCGTACCTGCGAAATAAAACCTGGAGGTGAAACTTTATTTAAAAATCGTTTTTGCTACTGCGGCAGTCGTATTACTTTCAATTTTCCNGATATATCGTACCTGCAAAATAAAACCTGGAGGTGAAACTTTATTTAAAAATCGTTTTTGCTACTGCGGCAGTCGTATTACTTTCAATTTTCCCCTCGTGGCTGTTTTTATGCGATTTTATATATTTATGCCATATTTTTCTACTTATCCTTTCCAGGTAACAGTACCTACTTGGGTAAATGTTTTCTCGGTGGCTCTTCGAACCGTCTGTCTGTCTAGGGAGTGTTTATCGCTGCTGATGTTTGTATGATTCTTGGCGTAATGTGTTTACTTAAGTTTCTTCGATGGTGTTTGTATATATATGTGTGTGAGCTTTTTTCAGTAATTTATTTATATTTTTCAGTGTTGGTTCTGAAATTTTCTTTGTTTTTTTCTTTGGTGTATNTGTTCTTTGTTTTTTTATTTGGTGTATACTTCTGTACCTGTGCAGGTAATTTTTTCTTTTTTTTTTTGCTAATATTTGTCAGCATTGGTCCTGGCATTTTTTCATCATTGGTGGGGTGTATACTTTCGTTTCTTCGGTCCACATTTTTTTCCATCGGCGGAGTTATAATAATAACTTAAATTGAGATGCGATGAAGTTTTTCAGTGTTAAATGGTTGTGTCACNCGGCGGAGTTATAATAATAACTTAAATTGAGATGCGATGAAGTTTTTCAGTGTTAAATGGTTGTGTCACTTTTTTCGCCTTTAAGTTATCCAAAATTCCTTTTCTTCATTGGTTCAGCATTGAGGATTATACCTCATTTTTATTGATGGTGTCAATAAATTTTCGCTGTAGCTTAACTGTTTGAGTCAATGTTACCATGTCTTTGGCTCGTTTTGGTACACTGGGGTTTTCAAAATTGGAAATTTACTATCCTCTTAAGCAGTTGTCGCTTGCTAATTTTATGTGTAGAAAATATCATCGTGTTGGGGCATGCATCGTCGGAACCCACCCACATCGTACGGAGATAATCATTGTGGCAAAAAACTCTTAAAACATTTTTTTTTAAATCTTTGTAATATGCAGTCCTTGGTCCCAACGTCCTAGGAACAGCTCACATGGACTTATCACAGCCACATGGGCGGTAAGAGGGAGAGAGTCGACGCATGTCTACGAGATATATATGTGGAAACATACACCTGGAGGATGAGCAGTGGTTCCTACACCTGGCTGAATTTGGTAATGTTTACTGGTGGAGGAGGTATATGGAGGTATGGCCGCATGGTTTTATATAACACGTGTGTTGCTATATAATCAGCTAGATTCATGGTGGCGAGCTCAGTTTGTCGGCAGATGTCATGGTGAGCAGATAGTCTCTATAAGTTACTCTACTTGGAATACTCCATGGACAGACTTTCAGCTGCACCATCGATTTAAACGATGTCTTCGGCTGTTCCAGTAGCTCCTTCGCCTGTGACCGCAGCACCCACACCGCTGGCAGAGCCATCTGGTTATTTGGCTGTACCATCTTCAACAGAGCTCGCCCAATTGGCTCAATCATCCTTGCCAGAGAAAACTTATCCCTGCAGCTACTGCGACAAAGGATTTTCATACCAACACATTGCAAATCGTCATGAAATTCATGGATGTATGAAGAATCCAAATCGGGCAAGGTATCTTTGCTTGAAATGTGAGTTGATGTTCTGCCGTAATGNATTCATGGATGTATGAAGAATCCAAATCGGGCAAGGTATCTTTGCTTGAAATGTGAGTTGATGTTCTGCCGTAATGTCCTTCTCCAAACATATAAGGTAGTGTAAAGTTAAACTGCAGGGCTTATCGATTCTTCAGTGTCAGTTCTGTAAAAAAGAGATCCTGAAAATGTCATAATTGCTGTGATGAACTGCAATAACCATAGTTTCTATCTTCCTTCCCTTCCTACATCATCATCAACCTCAGTTTCTGTACCTTTGGACGAGTCGCAACCACCTGGGACCAGTACTGTACTACCCGCCTATCGGTGTCGCTTTTGCTTCCCGGAGTTTGCGTTGAAACTCGCCCTGTGTCGCCATGAGTCCACAAGCGTACGAAAGTGTTTTGTTTTGTTTATAACTGAGGTCAGTTGGTGCGAAGACTATGAATCAGAAAAACATGTGAATGAAGTAGTTGTAGATTTTAGGGAATAAAATATGTTTTGAAAATAACCGCAAGTTTCATTTGTCTCTTGGTTGTAAAAAAAAATTGAAATTTAAAATACAAAATGCATTTTAGGTTAAAATAATTGTATAAGATGCAATGGTACTTTAATTAGCATCAAAATGAAAAACAACTTTTTTATAATAGATCTTAAAGTTTTAAATAAAAAAAATACATTTTATAAATTATGCATGTAGTCAAAGTCCCGCATCATGCATGCATGTATACTGTTTGAAAAATATTTTTTTTTAAATATAAATAAAAAGTTACAACAGCTCACCTGGCGGCTGAATCGACAGAGTGGGCGGGTGCTAACAGCTCACCTGGTGGCATAATCGAGACATTAACACCACTTCTGTGTTGAAAATAGAATCCAACATGGAGGGCGCCAACAGCGAAACCTATACTTTAAAAACTTAAACAAAATATGGCGGCCATCTGGTGGCGATATCGATTATTAATAGACTAAAGCCACCTAGGTTATGAAACATATGCAATTCACGATGTCGTCCTCCAGCAATTTATAAAAAAAATGACAAACGAAAAAACAAGATGGCGTCTTACAGTAATGCACAAACAAATTACAGAGGAAAAGACCAAGATGGCATCTTCCAGTAGTGTATTATCAATCGACAAACGAAAAAAACCAATATGGTGTCCTGCAACAATGNAACCAAGATGGCATCTTCCAGTAGTGTATTATCAATCGACAAACGAAAAAAACCAATATGGTGTCCTGCAACAATGTATAAACAATTGACAAACGATAAAACCAAGATGGCTGCATACGACCTACTTTGTTGACTGTTCTCTAATTGCAAACATATTTTAGGCATCAAGCAGGCCTTAAACATAGCTCAAATCAAAGAGACTTCACACTGACCTCACATATTCATTTAACATATCTCAGACGTACCTCAGACATTAAAAACCGACTTTAAACATGTCTTATGCTTCAATTATGTCCGAGATCTTAAATATGCCTCAAACTAAATCATAGCACCTCTTGCATTGCACACTTGTGCCCTTATCTTCGATTATCTTCACGACCGAGCACAAACGCCACTGCATTAAGAAGCTTCTGATAAAAACAGTAGGGAATGGTGCAAGAAAAAAAACAACTATTTAAACTTTTTCTACCTATTTCCTAAACTCAAACTTTGTATTTCTCAGATACTTGCAAATCATGGCAGTACCTAATGATCTGATTCGATACTACCCATTTACTTCAATTCATCTATGAGGTAAATTATCTCATTTCGTGCTAGAAATCTCCACCTCTTTTCAAAGCGATCACAAGTATGAGTATATAAATAAGTTCGAAAGGTCTCCTGGGGTAATGCGAAGCCAGTTTTCTTACCATTTTTTGCCTTCTTCAGAACACTTGTCGCAGCAAACTCGTTGGAGAGATGTGCGAGTACATCGGGGAAATCGCCATCGGGGGAGATTATTACGGGTCAAGTACTTATGTCAACTCAGGGGTCTTGAGGTGATCCCATGCCCTTTGCTAGCCGGAGCTTTGCATGGCAATTTCCTGCAATATCGAGGCACCAAACCCTTTTAAGAATCCTGCAATTTAAAAGCATAATTTAAGAGTGAGGATATTTTTTATTAGAAAGCGGAAACTACATTTTACACTAATAACCAAAATACCTCCATAAATTGTCATCTAGTGGAGATTCTTTGCACAGTGGCTACAGCAGGGATAGTTTTAGAAAATATTGAATAATTTAGCATATATGTGGATGATTAGTGATACGGCCCTTCCACAAGAATGCATACCATCTCCTAGAATACTAAAGTAAATTTTTCAGATTTTTTTCTTAACAAAACCGTAATTCGAGTAATAGCGCTACTAGTTACTCATAGAGCAACTAGATAATGGAAATGTAAGTTAAATTTTTTTTAACAAAATGTTTTTCAATTGTGCTATTTTTATACGTAATTTATTTTATATGTAAACAAATTAGTTTTGAAAATTCAATGCGTATAAATATGTGTCTATATTGAAAATTTAAATAATATTAATGAAAAAAAATTTATATTAACTGCTTGTGGAGATTACATTTTAGGCGTATTTATATTTATAACATTTTATCAGCCCTACTCGATTTACGCACGAATACAAATCAGATGTACACCACAACAAAGATTTTTGCGTTGAGCGGAGACATAGAAGAAACTAGGCAGGCTCCTCGAAAACACTCCATTAACCTGCGGCTTGCTGTATTCGAATCTACAGAAACCAAAGTTAACCCCAGAACGTAAATATCAACTTTTCATTCCAAGTGTTGCAAGACAGAGGATATTCATTGTGTGAAAAGTACTTGAGGAATTTCTTATATCAACTGACAGTTCGGAATCCATGGAAAGGTTTTTAGGAAGATACACGGCACAATAAGTAATCAATTATAAAATAGTTTTTGTGTCAGCAACAACCAATATCATCATTGAGAGAAGGGCGCTTTCTGTGTTTGTGTTAGCTTCTGACATTGCACAACATCGACGATGATTTTACCTATTCTACAACATGTCAGATGTGAAAGAGCATACTCGGGGCAAATCAGAGTAGTTCTGCATAGGCCTTGTAAGACTTTTGGCTGAGTCGAGGGTAAACAGCGAGAATACAGCGTTAGTCTGGCTTTGCCGATAATATATACTTTACTCACAAGTACACTGCAGTCTGGAAAATCTTGCCTGCTGACGGTGACACGAACTGTCGCGAAATTCACGTACATACATTTCTCCCCGCTTCTCCCTTCTGGATGGCTTTTAATAATCCGTCAGAACATTGCTCCCACATACTCTGTCACGCGCTGTCAACAGAAAAGTTAATTCTCTTATAAACGCTACGTTGTCATACAGAATGACGTGGCGCGCCGATGTTTGGGAATTTCGCGCGTGTTGTGAAGTTAACTTTTTGCGGCGCTGCAGTCGGAAGTGCTGAGTGGTGAACTGACACGAAGCGATGCCACGTTAAAATACGTCGGATTCACGGAACAGTTTGACGCGTGTATGAGTCCTGCCACCGGCCGCGTACAGTCCGCGCAGGATAGTAGTGGGCACTTCGGAGATGCAATACCTATACGCACGAGTTTACCACGGAAAGAATTCCAGGACTTGTGATTACGATTACAGTATACTCTCGCCACAAAATAGATAAGTATATAAAGGTGACTTGTGTTTTATTGGCTAATGCACGTTCCGGAAGATTCTCTACTGGCTGGGCTGCCGGCTGGTAAGTATACGAGTATAAGCAAAGTTCAAATGAGAAAATAATATCCGCGCAGCTTTGTGGGAGGGAACGCAGGGGAGACAGCGCAGGATAAAACCACGTGACACTGCTGGCGCTATATACACGCCAAATTCATAACATCGTTTTCTATTACCGCGCTTTTAAATACCGCGCTGCGTGAGTAGAATGATTATGATGAGTCAGGCGCAATGTATTTTAAATGGGACAAAACTGGCACCTGCCACCGACGCCGGCTGGCCGCCATGTTGTGACGTCACCCGGCCACCATATTAAATCCAGGTGACCTTTGACCTTAACCCGTGACCTTGACCTTGACCCCATTCTCGTGACGTTAGATGACCTCGAACCCAACAAATTCTAAAAATCCCCCCAAAAAATTCGACAAATCCAAGATATGTTAAAATTTTAATAAACATTTTTTTTAATGTACATATAAGAGGTCCGAGGTTTGATGACAGGTGGATCTACTAAGCTCCCGACACGATCGTCCCTCGTCAGGTCGACCAGTGTCAATCTCGTCAGCTATGTTAGATATTGATGACCTTGACCTTGACCCCATACCCGTGACCTTGAATAGCTTTGAATCCCAAAGAATCTTTAAAATCCCAAAAATTAAAAAAATTCTAAAAAAAATATTAATTAAAAAAACGATTAAAAAAATTATTTTAAAACTTATATTTCTGAAGGTCCCACCACAACCACCCTCGCCAATATTTCCAATTGGTTATTTAATAGATCAATTACTCACGTTCATTAATTACTCAACGGACGTCCACCCTCCTCACCCATACTCAACCCATCGTATAAAGGCATCTTGGTTTTTTTTTCGTTTCTCATTTATTTTCATTTTTAACACTTAGGTGGCACTAGTGTGTTAATTACCGACTTCGTCACCAGGCGAGCTGATGATTTAGCAACCAGGTCGCAGCCATATTTGTTTATGTTTTTAACGTACAGGTGCTGCTGTCGGCACCATCCATATTGGATTATATTTTCAACGCATAGGTGGCGTTAATTTCTTGATTCCACCACCAGACGAGCTGTCAGCATCCACCCACTCTATCTATTCAAGCGCCAGGCGAGCTGTCGACACTCATATTTTTATAGGCACAGGAAAATCTGTAATTTCCATCTTATTAAAAATTTATTTTTACAATTAGCAGTAAACCTACATGCATGTGCGAGACTTCGACTACCTGCATAATTTAATAAATGTATTTTTTTATTAAAAACTTTAATTTGTTTAATAAAAAAATATTTTTTAGTTAATTATATTATCGTAAATATAGTTCAATAGTACTTTATACAATACATTTAATTAAAATATTTTTTTTCGGTGCGTTTTAAATTGTAATTAAATTCGGGCAAATTAGGTTAAAAATGAAATAAAACACCATTTTATTCATATGAATTTTTTTATGCAATTGATTTTTTACAGTCGCTCATGCCTTCAAAAAAATTAAAATATTCTTCTATATATATCCATTTCAATATATGCAACTTTGTTGTAGGTTATAATCTTCTATGCATCTCACTATTCACATTCGTGTTGGCTTTGTGCGAAAATATCGTGACATTTATTACACCGACACACTCTGCAGGGCGTGTTATGTAGGTAACTGCACTTTTGAGGACATGTACCGAAGTCATAAGATACCTGCTTGCAGCAAACCTGGTACCGAGGTACTGATGAGAAATGCACTTCACCTTTACAGGTCTTTGCATGTCAACGACTGAAAAGCTTGCAACACCTCTCACCCAAATATGACATGTAACAGGGTTTTTTGGTACATGAAAGCGTTCATGTCACCGTACATTGCGGCCCAAAGCAAATGTATTATCACAAATGTGAAACTGATGACGACGAAGNGATACCTGCTTGCAGCAAACCTGGTACCGAGGTACTGATGAGAAATGCACTTCACCTTTACAGGTCTTTGCATGTCTACGACTGAAAAGCTTACAACACCTCTCACCCAAATATGACATGTAACAGGGTTTTTTGGTACATTAAAGCGTTCATGTCACCGTACATTGCGGCCCAAAGCAAATGTATTATCACAAATGTGAAACTGATGACGACGAAGNTAAAGCGTTCATGTCACCGTACATTGCGGCCCAAAGCAAATGTATTATCACAAATGTGAAACTGATGACGACGAAGTGGTTCAGGCAAATACTCGAACGGACCTGTTGGAGATGTAGGTGTTGGAGCTGAAGAAGCAGGTAACGCCGGCAATGGTGTTATAGGTACCGCAGCAGAAAAGTTATGGCTCCATTGAAGATTTCGAAGGCGTGGCAGCTGAAGAATTCGATGGTACTGTACCATATGTAGGTGATCGTGTTGTACTGGTGGCAGTAGATGCTGGTAGTGATGTAAGTGTCCCAGCTGAAGAAGTCGATAGCACCATACCAATCTTAAACGATGGTACTGCACTGGTGTAATTTGATGCTGCTAATGATGTGATGTAGGCATCCCAGTTGAAGAAGTCAATGGCACTGGTAAAACAGGAAACTTCTCACTCGAAGAATAAATCTACGAGAAACCATTGAAATGTAGTATCCACTCCACTTTAACGTAACTGGTCATGGATTACCTGGCGTAGAAGCTAGCCTAGACGATCCACCTTTCACGTTAGCCGTTGTCAAACTAAGCCTCTCAGCTGACCCCCCCCCCAAAAAAATTGCTTATAATAAACGTGTATGCAAGCCATATGACGTATCGAAATTGTACCAATCATTTTACACCATTAAGACATTGTTCGGACATCAACCAGCAAATCACCGAGTTGCCACGTGATTGCAGCTGTCCAATCGCATGCAGGTATTGAGACATCACATGCGGGCAGGTAGGCAGGCTTTCGGTTCTTATCATTATTATATATACGAACCACACAAACAGACCAGTACGTCAGACGCTGTGGAATCTGCCTCAGTCGAAGACATTTACTCGCAAGCACGATCAGGCGACGAGGAAGCCAACCCGGAACACAGGTATCCGATGTGCATGGGCCTAGATGAAGTTTAGAATAAATTTGTCAAGAAAAAAANGAAGCCAACCCGGAACACAGGTATCCGATGTGCATGGGCCTAGATGAAGTTTAGAATAAATTTGTCAAGAAAAAAAATGCATATATTTGTGTGCATGTGAACTAAATTTTTTGTAACTAAAAATCTCATAGAATGTATTGCAATANAAAAAAAATGCATATATTTGTGTGCATGTGAACTAAATTTTTTGTAACTAAAAATCTCATAGAATGTATTGCAATATTCAGGTATTTAATTTGTAAAATTATTTCACCATTAAGGACGACGAGAAAACCAAGGTTTTCACTTTTTTATCGCTGTGCCCATGGAAGCACCTAGACCGTACCACTCAACATGCGTACCGTCAGCAATCCTTGCAGACGCATGGACTGAGAAAGGATGCGGGCATGTTATGTACGTGAAAATTCCGACCATGTTGTCTATGTGATTGGAAGTCGATTTTGTACAGTGAGCGCAGGAAATTATTGACACCCGAAATCAGTGCGATTTGCCTTCTGATTTAGCTACCAAACAAGCCGGCATCACCAACCATTCGCCACCGTTTAACCTCGTCGAGACCTATAGGAAAGACTTTATGAGTGCGAAAAAATTGAGCATATTGCATTCGGTGCATTACCGAAATCATGGGATTTGGAGTTATGTTAATCCCTTTCGAATGCTAGAAAATTAATTATGCGTACTAATTTTGTTGTAAATAAATGCTGGCTCGAAACCTTTCCAGCACCCTTCGTCCCCATGATACATATACTGGCCATTTATTTATAGTTTCGCCCACTAGAGCGCACTTATAAGTTCGGAATTTCATACCATCAGGTCGCTGGGCATCCACGAGAAACGTAATCTGCAGCCGTCTCTGACAAAAAAAATAACGTTTTTTTTTATTTAGATATGGGGCCTCGTATATGTAAGACGCGTCGTTTAAGCGCCAGCAGCGATGGCGACGGCAGGTGTGGGTTGGTACCACATGCAGTATTCCCGGATTGGCGGCCGTGAGTTGGACTTTGCTCTTCCTGCAACGCTAGCTGAACACGCAGGCAACCAGCTGTTCGCTCACAGCTATCTCTACAGCACAGTTAGGCTGTTTCGTTACATACGAGTATTCGTTACTACTTGTTATTTCACAACTGAAGACTCGTTACTTAGTTACTGGTTACATTTTACCGAACGTACGGAAAAAAGTGGTGTGTTGTGAACAGAGGAACAGTTACCAAATACATATTTGCAGTCACTCCAGTTCCTNTTGTATTCGTTACTTAGTTACTGGTTACATTTTACCGAACGTACGGAAAAAAGTGGTGTGTTGTGAACAGAGGAACAGTTACCAAATACATATTTGCAGTCACTCCAGTTCCTTACTCGTTACTAAACGATTCGTACTCTTAGTACACTCTTTCACAAAAAAAAAATATGTATACTTAGCAAACTCGATTCAGTCCACGATGTTTGCTTAATATAATAAATCGTTGAAATGTTATTGTACTCATAATTTATGTT
Organism: Clitarchus hookeri; assembly: GCA_002778355.1. Lineage (NCBI taxonomy): Eukaryota > Metazoa > Arthropoda > Insecta > Phasmatodea > Phasmatidae > Clitarchus > Clitarchus hookeri. The sequence goes on along the minus strand of NQII01001119.1, from coordinate 166,810 downwards.
GGGTAATTTTTTTTNTCTTTTATTGTAGCAAAAGTTGATCTCACAGAGTAGGGAGGTTAGTTGATTAAATTGTGCATTAATAATTTTTAACAGATAGCAACGTGGATTAATTATGTAACCCTTTATTGGCAAAAAAAAATTTATAAAAATAATGTTAATCGGATTCTCATAATCTATTTTCTTTATTTACACGTAGTTTGTTATTGANAAAAAAAATTTATAAAAATAATGTTAATCGGATTCTCATAATCTATTTTCTTTATTTACACGTAGTTTGTTATTGAAGTACAACTTCATAAACAACTGTATCATAACGTTTATTTTGCGAGAAAGTAAACATTTTTACGTTTTTTACCTTCCATCGTACTTGTGTAACACTTTAAAAGTTAATTTTCATTGCAGATGTTATAAGCATAACACTTTCGTAAGTTTCGTACTGATAAATAGATATTCAGAGTACGCATAAATCCAAATAAAAATATTTCTAACGTCAGTACTTTCGTGACGCATGGATCTAGGTATTTGAAAACGCTAGAACAAAACGAAGGTTTACCCCTCCTTCTAAAAGACGTAACGGCTGTTTCCGCCCTCCATCATCCCCCTCCCGCCTCATCAAGCGATATGGTATATCAAGCTGGCTAGAGGAGAGGATCTCGTTACTTTGCTGCTGTGCACCTTTGCTTCGTTCTTCGGTACGAATCCTACCGAGCCTGCACAACAATGACCCGAGACAGCTTCGTGAATAGGTACCAGAGTAACGAATAATAAAGTAACGAATCGTTAGTATTCGCCCATCCCTAAGCGCTGTCCATCCAGCAGGCTTCACGCTAGCTAGCCACAGTTTCAAAATAACATCGTACAGTAAAAATTCATTTTTTCATGTTTAACCCCTTACACCAACAAACTCAATTGTGTAACAATTCACGGAGAAAAAACTTACACGCAAGTTGCAAAGGAAAAAAAATTGTTTTAATTCATTATGGTTAGCCCGGGAAGGACACTACCAGGCGAGTTGAAAAAACTTGTGACCGACTTACTAGCCGCTAACTTTTCATCGCTGCCCTACCAGTGAATAATTATTTTAATTTGAAAATATATTTTGCACTTGTGTTATTTTACATAAAGTGTAATCTAGGGTACGTTAAAATGTCACAGACAGGCTTTGCGTAACCGGAGCAGTTTTTATACAGTTGCTACCGGAACACGAATCAGTCAGAGAGAGAGAGAGAGAGAGAGAGAGAGAGAGAGACTTTGAGCGATGGGAAGGTAATTATTTCTGAAATAATCTCGTCTAAAACGACTGTGATATTTTGGAAGTCATGCAATGTGTCTGGACCCGTACCATTCTTTAAGCTATTTTTTATGCTTGATTTTTACCGTATATTTGATGAGCAGGAGCATGCTATGTTGATTAGTGTGTGGATTGCAATGTGGCTGATGTGTGAATTGGTGTGTGGTTGGTGTGTGGAGTGGTGTGCGGATTGGTGTGTGGATTTCTGTGTGGATTTCTGTGTGAATTGGCGTGGTTTTCTTTGTGGATTGCCGTGGATTGCTGTGTGGATTGGCGTGGATTGCTGTGTGGATTGATGCGGATTGATGTGTGAATTTATGTGGATTGGTGTTAGATTTGCACGTGAATTGGTGTGTGGATTGCTGTGTGGTTGGTGTGTGGGTTGGTATGTGGATTGCTGTGTGGATTGGCGTGGATTTCTGTGCGGATTGATGTGGATTGCTGTGTGGATTGGCGTGGATTTCTGTGCGGATTGATGTGGATTGCTGTGTGGATTGGCGTGAATGACTGTGGATTTATGTGGATTGATATAGATTGGCGTAGACTTCTGTGTGGATTTATATGGATTGGTGTATGGATTGATGTTGATTGGTGTGGATTGGTGTGTGGATTTAAGTAAATTGGTGTGTGGATTGTTGTGTGGTTGGTGTGTGGGTTTGTGTGTGGATTGGTATGTGGGGCTGATTTTGTGCGGTTTGTGGATTGGTGCATGGTGCTTACTGTGGTGCGAATTGTGGTGTGGATTGTGGTGCGGATTGTGGTACTGTTTGTGGTGCTGATTGTAGTGATGATTGTGGCACACATGGTACTGATTGTGGGCCCGTGATACTGATTGTGGTGCATGTTGTGATGATTGTAGTGATTATTGTAATACACATGATGTTGATTGTGGGCGTGTGGTGCTGATTGTGGTGCATGTGGTGCTGATTGTGGTGCATGTGGTGCTGATTGTGGTGAGTAAGTGTGTGTTTGATATATAAGCAAGTGAGGAATGAATGTTTTTTTTTCTTCGTAGTTTCACAGCATTACAAAGTGGCTAAATAATACCCAATACACGTACAAGTAGATCCTAAGAAGGGCTTTTAAAAGCGCCCAGCTTACCGTGAACAGCCTTTAACTCTCCACGTCACCCAATGCCGCGTGGTGAGGCGTGCCAAATACCACCGGATAGAACATCCATCTGGTCACGTCGAGCGGTCAGGCGACATGATGGCCCATTTCGCGACCCCACTGCTGTTGCAACATATAATGGACTGCGTTCAAGCGATCGCCAACTCCACGCCATTGTTGGCGTCTGTATATTCACAACACCGAAACAAACCTACAGTCTGTTTCACGAACGAGTGCATTTTTTTAAACCGTTCTGAAAGTATTTCTTCTGTACAGATGTTTCCATGGCAACAGAAGCGTATCCCTCCTCCACAGCTGATCTTCACGCTGTTATGATTTTAATATTTCGTACCAGGGACTAAGGAAGATTTATGGTATTATGAGGGAAGAACTGAAGCTATTTATGAAGATAGAACAATTATTTAATACAATTGCTAGGAGTTACAGTAAACATAAGCTACTGGCAAGTGAGGTCCTAATCAATTACAATACCTGACTGATATCGTCGCCGTAGGCTGAGTGTTTATTCGGATAGCGACGAGCGTCATGCCAAGCTGCGTCTTGATGGCTTCATCTCGACGTGGGTCCTCAGACAGAAAAGCAGACCCCGTAAAAAGTGTTGCCAAGTATTTTATAGTTTCTGGTAGCGTAATTTGTTCCAAATACCGTGCCGCCGGGAAGGGAGCTCTGCTGGCGCTTCGCTGAAATGTTTCATAAACTATTATTGCTGTAATGTGTTTTGGATTCTTTGCCTGGCCTGGATACCGACGCGTTGCTGCAGTTCGCTAGGCTTGTCCGCCTTCACTGAATCATAACATCTCCCCCGATATCAATGAAAAAGATATGTCGTCATCTCTTAGCGGGTACAGCGGAAGAAAAAGTGTGGGGGATATATTGATGCTGACTAAGTCATCTTCTGGCAGAAGGGCTGGACAAGGATGTAGACTCTTCGCTGCGGTAGGATTAAGTCAGATAGGACAGAAAGATAGAAGGAAATACTGAGGTAAGCGAAGCTACTAATGACGTGAAGTCTTCCGTGACTACGTCTGAACGGCTACAGTAGTGTTCTGCTGAGTGTGTAACTGCAAAGTGCGGCGGCCTTGAACTTGGCATTAGCCAAGGAGTGCAAATACTCTTCCACGCGACCGCCGCAGACCACTCCGGGTGGGATCGATTCGTGTCAGCCTGTTCTTGAAGTCTTGCTGTATTTTTATTTCGCGCTAATTAAAACTGAATACCTCTAGTGAGTGGCTTAAATTAATCTGAGAATAATAATTTTTAATTATAAATTGTTAACTGGTAGTAACAAAAGTTATTGAATGGATAAAGTACAACATTAAACTACTCCCATCGCCAAAAATTACAAAAGAATTACACAAATTCTGAAAGTTACAATAAGGTTATTACAACTCAATGCTGAAAAATGTAGACCTAATGAAATTAAAAATTAAATGATCAGTCTTAAAAATCAGTGCATCATTTGTCGACGTCCGTTAGGACACGTGGGAGGGCATAAATTAATTTTAGTATGTAAGTAAAACAAAAGAGCAAAACTACTTTAGGCAAATTTACTTCATAGCAAGTTAAGAGAGGAAGCAGAATTTTAGGTGAAGAGCTTTTAGGCAAAAAGACTTTACGGAAAGCGATTTTAGGGAAAATTACTTTTAGGCAAAACAACTGTCTGTAAAATTAAGGGAGGGAGTGNAGACTTTACGGAAAGCGATTTTAGGGAAAATTACTTTTAGGCAAAACAACTGTCTGTAAAATTAAGGGAGGGAGTGTAATTTTAGGCAAAACTATTTTAGGCAAAACGACTTTAGGCGAAACTCTCCCGTCAAATTTCACTTATCTGNTTATTAATGTGCATGTGGTGCTGATTGTGGTGCGTGTGGTGCTTATTGTGGTGGTGATTGTGGTGCGTGTGGGGCTTATTGTGGTGCATGTGGTGCTGATTGTGGTGCGTGTGATGCTGATTGTGGTGCATGTGGTGCTGATTGTGGTGCATGTGGTGCTGATTGTGGTGAGTGTGGTGCTGATTGTAGTGGATGTGGTGCTGATTGTAATGCATGTGGTCCTGATTGTATTGCATGTGGTCCTGATTGTAGTGCATGTAGTGCTGATTGTAGTGCCTGCGTTGCTGATTGTGGTGAGTAAGTGTGTGTTTGATATATAAGAAAGTGAGGAATTAATGTTTTTTTTTCTTCGTAGTTTCACAGCATTACAGAGTGGCTAAATAATACCCAATACACGTACAAGTAGATCCTAAGAAGGGCTTTTAAAAGCGCCCAGCTTACCGTGAACAGCCTTTAACTCTCCACGTCACCCAATGCCGCGTGGTGAGGCGTGCCAAATACCACCGGATAGAACATCCATCTGGTCACGTCGAGCGGTCAGGCGACATGATGGCCCATTTCGCGACCCCACTGCTGTTGCAACATATAATGGACTGCGTTCAAGCGATCGCCAACTCCACGCCATTGTTGGCGTCTGTATATTCACAACACCGAAACAAACCTACAGTCTGTTTCACGAACGAGTGCATTTTTTTAAACCGTTCTGAAAGTATTTCTTCTGTACAGATGTTTCCATGGCAACAGAAGTGTATCCCTCCTCCACAGCTTATCTTCACGCTGTTATGATTTTAATATTTCGTACCAGGGACTAAGGAAGATTTATGGTATTATGAGGGAAGAACTGAAGCTATTTATGAAGATAGAACAATTATTTAATACAATTGCTAGGAGTTACAGTAAACATAAGCTACTGGCAAGTGAGGTCCTAATCAATTACAATACCTGACTGATATCGTCGCCGTAGGCTGAGTGTTTATTCGGATAGCGACGAGCGTCATGCCAAGCTGCGTCTTGATGGCTTCATCTCGACGTGGGTCCTCAGACAGAAAAGCAGACCCCGTACAAAGTGTTGCCAAGTATTTTATAGTTTCTGGTGGCGTAATTTGTTCCAAATACCGTGCCGCCGGGAAGGGAGCTCTGCTGGCGCTTCGCTGAAATGTTTCATAAACTATTATTGCTGTAATGTGTTTTGGATTCTTTTCCTGGCCTGGATACCGACGCGTTGCTGCAGTTCGCTAGGCTTGTCCGCCTTCACTGAATCATAATATCTCCCCCGATATAAATGAAAAAGATATGTCGTCATCTCTTAGCGGGTACAGCGGAAGAAAAAGTGTGGGGGATATATTGATGCTGACTAAGTCATCTTCTGGCAGAAGGGCTGGACAAGGATGTAGACTCTTCGCTGCGGTAGGATTAAGTCAGGTAGGACAGAAAGAGAGAAGGAAATACTGAGGTAAGCGGAGCTACCAATGACGTGAAGTATTCCGTGACTACGTCTGAAAGGCTAGAGTACTGTTCTGCTGAGTGTGTAACTGCAAAGTGCGGCGGCCCTGAACTTGGCATTAGCCAAGGAGTGCAAATACTCTTCCACGCGACCGCGGCAGACCACTCCGGGTGGGATCGATTCTTGTCAGCCTGTTCTTGAAGTCTTGCTGTATTTTTATTTCGCGCTAATTAAAACTGAATACCCCTAGTGAATGGCTTAAATTAATCTGAGAATAATAATTTTTAATTATAAATTATTAAATGGTAATAACAAAAGTTATTGAATGAATAAAGTACAACATTAAACTACTCCCATCGCCAAAAATTACAAAAGAATTACACAAATTCTGAAAGTTACAATAAGGTTATTACAACTCAATGCTGAAAAATGTAGACCTAATGAAATTAAAAATTAAATGATCAGTCTTAAAAATCAGTGCATCATTTGTCGACGTCCGTTAGGACACGTGGGAGGGCATAAATTAATTTTAGTATGTAAGTAAAACAAAAGAGCAAAACTACTTTAGGCAAATTTACTTCATAGCAAGTTAAGAGAGGAAGTAGAATTTTAGGTGAAGAGCTTTTAGGCAAAACGACTTTACGGAAAGCGATTTTAGGGAAAATTACTTTTAGGCAAAACAACTGTCTGTAAAATTAAGCGAGGGAGTGTAATTTTAGGCAAAACTATTTTAGGCAAAACGACTTTAGGCGAAACTCTCCCGTCAAATTTCACTTATCTAAAGCAGTATTCGCTAATTAAAATTTTGAACACAGTATTTTAAAAAAATCACACGTGCAGCACTATGTATATATATTTTTTGAAGTGGACGAAGGTAAAAATAGTACCATAGGGATGTTGTTCTGGCCTAATGTATTTTTAATGGGGCAATGTGACTGTGTGCCTCGGTGGCTTCAGTTTCCTGTTGACTCGGGAGCAGGACTACCAGATACTCAGAATAAAAGTGGAGGACATTCGCAATGGAAAAGGAGGACAGTGCGACCCCATTAGCGTCGCAAATTATGCATACTGGAGGACCATTCGTTAAATTTTTCGTGTGGCCCGCGGTGGTTTAGTGGCTAGACTACTTGCCTCCCACCTCAGGTTACCCGGGCTTGATTCTCCGTGGAGTTTCCCCCCGATTTTCGCATGCGGGAATCATGCTGGACGATAACAGCTGGTCGGTGGGTTTTCTCAGGAATATCCCGTGTTTCCACCGCCCTTGCATTTCGGCGCTGCTACATTTTCACCTCACTCCACCACGATGTTAAGTCCCACCCAAATCCCTCTTCTTCACTCCACTTATTTTTAGGCATGTAACTTAGGACCTAGTGTTAATAATGTTAAAAAATTTTTAACCATGTCAAATAATATTTCAAACAAACAATTTCCAAAATGTTTTTATTAATCTAATATATAAAATTCTCCCGTCACAGTGTTAGTCACTGAACTCCTCCGAAACGGCTGGACCGATTTTTATGAAATTTTTTATGTATACTCGGTAGGTCTGAGAATAGATTTATATCTATTTTTTACACCCCTAAGTAATAAGGGTGGCCACCCCCAAACAATTTTTTTTTATTGTTTGAACAAAATTTTTATTTTTTATTTTTTTATGATGTGGCATCAAAAAATACATACCCTCCTAAATTTTCACCCTTCTACCACCAACCCTTATTTTTTTATAGCGATATTAGTAATTTTAATAAATTTTACCCTAGGTCGATAACTGATCAATTATCATCGATCATTTATCGATCTAGGTTACAATTTATCCCACCAGGTGTCTCCCAGTGACACNCACAGTGACACAGCAAAACAACGTTTGCCGGGTCAGCTAGTAACATATAATATTCTCATAATCAGTTTGTATAAAAAATGAAATTATAGTATCAGAAAAGTAAACCTGTGTGATTATACATGTTTTATACAACAAGAATTTAACACACACGCTGCAGTATGAAAAATTAATTTAAACTAGAAATTAAAATAAAGTCATAAACATAATTTTTGTGGTTTATCAAACAGCATACAGATGGTTTTATACGATTTACCAAGTGAATTTTGGCAACGCAGCTATGACAAGTTTTCTTGCGCAAGAATATCGAAATTTCTGTAGAAAAATACTACATTTTTCTGTTTAAAAAAAAACGGGGATTTTCGGTCAACATAAAAAATCCGACCGGACACAGAAAAATACTTAAAAAGGATATGTCCTCTTTTTGTCGGACGTCTGGTAAACCTATTCGGGAGTGTTCAGCAGTAGGGTTGTCCGATATGGCGATATATCGATAACGAAACAGAATTTCTAAATTATCGCAACGGGATATGGTCTAACAGTGTAGAGCAATACATCTAATATGGCGTCCTACAGCAGACAAAATACATTATGGCGGATGCCATAAGCTCGCCTGGTAGTTAATTCGAACTATAGCAGACGAAAGCAAATAACGATCGTAAACAAAATAAAAAAGATTTGTACCGTTTTAAGAAAAAAATTTTTTATGAGTTGTTACATTTTTTATGTTTAGTGTTGAAGAAATTCATTATATTTGCTTAGTTTCAATTTGGGGTATTATTTTATTTCCTTTTGAATTGACTTATTTTGAATAATTTATCTCAGTGAATTACAATCATTTAAACTTATTGAGGGCCATCTTACATTCGCGTTTTTTCCGGCCTTGCAGTCTCACAAAATACGCTTCAGCCAAGTTGTCAACGCACTTCCGGGCAGTTAATTGCACACGCGTTTTCTTTCAGGATGTGTATCTTGACACGCCGCATATTTTTTGTGTCGCCATCGCATCCGGCTACAAGCCTTTCCTTTGTTCATCTTTCTTCTCATCTCGTAGTTTGGATGTGCTGCAACGTAGTTTACTGCTGGTAGGTTATGTTAGTGTAGTTTCCAACCTCCGTTATGAGTAAGTGTTGTTCTACTGATTTCCTTTCCCAGTTTCACGGTAACGGTGATTTTGTGTTAATCCGTGCCCGTCCTTTCTAGAGGTCGCAGTTTCGCCGTTTCAAAGTTTCGCAGTTTCCCAGCATCACCGATAACAGTTTGGCAGTTCCATTTCGCTGTACCACTGTTGTCTGAGTACCAGTACGTAAGGACCTGTAGTATGGGGAAGACTGCAGCTTCGCAGTCTAACCTGGTAGCTGTGATGGGGTACTCGTGACTCCCGTCACGTTCACCGATATATGGCCGTGGCGTTTCTGCTTTGTCCTCTCTGCCGGCATCTCCACATCATTTAAATTTTGATCGAACCCACAGTTCGTGAAATTCCCAAGTTTTTTAATACATAACAAATTCTGAAAGTTCAAATTTACNACAAAAAAAAAAAAAAAAAAAATGAACTATCAAAGAAAAAATTTAGTTCATCATTTACCTGGCTTACTTCATGTTTTATGATTAATGTCCTGGCATTTAAAAACGAATATACTATAAATATTATGTGTAAACACCCACTTTTCCCTTTTATTTTTCTGCTGTTATACAAGTTTTCATCATATCATTCATATTAACTTTTTTATGATAGCAAAAGTTGTGTTTACTTTTTATTTAAATTATATTTAGTAATCTAAGTATTATTCGTGGAATTATTTACTTTACTCCCCTCTGGATAATACATAACTATAAATTTCATGTTCGTATTATTCATTGATTACTATTGGCCTTTTTGTATACAGCACCCATATTTTTTTGAATACTTTATTTATTTTTGGCAACAGTAATTATTGTAGCAGACTNGTATACAGCACCCATATTTTTTTGAATACTTTATTTATTTTTGGCAACAGTAATTATTGTAGCAGACTTATCATCCAAAGCAAGACCATAGGTTAAAGACATGAATGTTATCATGTATATGCACTTACATACATATACTAAGCTACTCGTCTCGGTAGCCGAGTGGTCTAAGGCGCCTGTATGCAAAAGGTGGTCGGATCGTAACCGCATGCCTCCAAAGGTTTCTTTAGGTCGTAGTAAATTATATTTTGACAGGAGTGAGGTTCTTGCATAAGGCACCAAGATGGTGGTCGAGCCACAGCGAGGAATCAGCATGCTCTAGCAACGACGTCCAGAGTTAAAGATGGCGATACTGCTATCAGCAAAGTTCTTAAACAAATNGGAATCAGCATGCTCTAGCAACGACGTCCAGAGTTAAAGATGGCGATACTGCTATCAGCAAAGTTCTTAAACAAATCTAGTACTCAGTAGAGCACTGTAGCGGAAGCTATGTCGGGAATTAAAAATGGTGGATCGAACAGTTGTGAATAATCAGCATCTGTAGTGGTAAATTCAATAAACGAAATTCCAGGAAAAATATAGGAAAAATTCNGAACAGTTGTGAATAATCAGCATCTGTAGTGGTAAATTCAATAAACGAAATTCCAGGAAAAATATAGGAAAAATTCCAGGAAATAGAAAATTCGAGAAATCCGAAATGGTGAACTTGGAATGCCAGAGCAGTGGGTGGAATAAAGGTGTATAGTAAAAACTAAATACAAGATGGTGGACCATGTGAAGTAATAATAGAGCGTGAGTAAAAATTCAAGATGGCGGAAATGATATGAAATGACAAAGCATAAAAAATATACAGTAAGATGGCAGCCAGAAAAAATACAGCAGCCGGAAGCAAAATGGCGGTGATCGAATTCCCGATTCCCCCGCCTTTCGTACATGTGCTCGTACTCACCCAACTAAACTACTGTCAACATCGCATACCATCAACATCGCATATCGCCAACATCGCATATCACAAACATCGGATATTGCGAATATCGTTTATCGTTTATATAACAAATCGCTAATATCGCTAATAACACACATTAGGTTGCAAATATAGTGTTACATGCTTCTGTTCTGAATCGCTTCTCTTGTCCCGTCCGCTGGAGTCAGGAGTGAAGGAGTGTGCCAAGGTCAGGCGAACGATAACGCGATAATTGCGTGGCGTTTTACAAAGGCAAGCCACCGCGTGTGCGAGATAAGCTTATCGAGACTATTGTGCTCCTGACCTTCAGCGGATTTAATTTCGAGTGTTAACTTTGAAAGGATGTTCTGGTCAAAGCCCTCGCTTCTCTCAACGAGACCCGCGGTGTGGGGAATCTTCTAAATTGGACCAGCTAAGTAGTCTCTACTTAGCTGCGACAGGCCTCCGAGCCGACAGTTTAGACTTTGGAGGATTATGGGGCCTTAAGCACCAGGTGTGCGAAGACAAGCGAAGCGACGAGCCAGCAGAGCGACGAGTGGCGGCGAGAGTGATTAGCGGGAGTGAAGTCTGCCNATGGGGCCTTAAGCACCAGGTGTGCGAAGACAAGCGAAGCGACGAGCCAGCAGAGCGACGAGTGGCGGCGAGAGTGACTAGCGGGAGTGAAGTCTGCGNTAGCGGGAGTGAAGTCTGCCGACTGCGAGCATCGGTACAGTGAAGAGTGAGACTGACGGGTGGGGGTATTGAACTGGATGCGTGAGTGACAGACATTTGGAATGATGACAATATACAAACTGAATATGTGTAAATAACGAGTGTGAATTAATTTACTCTAACCAATATAGGAACAATGATAATGACTTTAATTAGAATTTATATAGGTCTTAAATATTGGACTCACAGAGAATAACAAGCGTAATATGGGAAATAGGTCGTTTAATGTTGTAAATAATAGCACTATGAATAGGTAAATAAAAAATCAAATTTAGTTATTTTATTTACATTGAGACATCCGTCCTTTACGAATTCGGATAAGCCCATATAGCGTCCAGTAAAAATAGTTAATTTGAGCGTCGCTACTATAGTTTATTCTCGATTTTTTCACAATTTTTAAAACTAAATCTTTGAAAAATCGGCCCATGTTGACGTGTTTGGTTGTTTCCTAAATATGCCATGTATCGCAAGCGTTTTATACTTTTGTTAACATAAATCTACCTTATTTTTGGTTGAATTTAATTGTTAGCTACATTCTATCCATATATTATAATACTTAATTTAAGTATAATTAATAATAATAAAAACAGAGAGAAAATATGTGTGATGATAATGTCTCGTAATAAATAGTTCTTACACAAAATTTTATTACGCTGAGTGCGCATGAATGCGGTGCATTAGCTACCTGGCATAATTTTCTAAGCTTTGTTTGCATAAAGCAGAGGAATATCCTGGAACTAGAACTAAAGCAGGGCTTCAAAAAAGTTGGAAGTAACCGTGAATGGACTATAATTATACACAGATGTAATCTTCTTTACGGACTTTTTTTTTTTTTTTAGGGAATGTTGGAAATCTATGGGAAAAATCTTTATAATTTGCGTCTTCTTACTATACGTATAAATTGATGTAAATTTGTGAATGATTTGTTAGTGTCTTCCCCCGAACAATTCAGTTCTACTGATAAGTAATTGTTAATGACTACTGACTAATATCTCATTATATTTTCATTTTATTAATCTACCTGTTTTATTATAAATTCAATTGAGTCTAAAATTTTTGTTTGATCTAAACTTAAACATTTAATTCTAAAATAATAAAAATCATTAAAATTTATAAAAAAAATTCTTTCCACCATACCAACGTGTTTCCAGTCAACGAGCCATTGTAGAGAGTTGTATACATCTCAAAGAGGCATAACTGTAAGGGTCCATGAATTCAGGCTTTCCGTCAGTAAGATCTATTAAAATTTTTAGGAGCTTCAGTCAACTGTTACATATGTAATTTTCAAGCGGAAACTTCACGGAAGCATCGCTCTAGTATGTCCAAGAAACTAACTGATGGGGATTGGCGAACTCTTGGAGTGTTTTGTGCGAACCAATCACGAGACAACCATGTCAGCAACTGTTGAGGGTTTCCGCCGCAGCTCATGTACATCAGCTAGTGATAGGAATCCTCACTGGTATAGGCTGTTCACCATAAACTGAGCACTGTTGAAAGCCCTGCTCAATATGGGCATTGTGTATCCATACGCTGTATGTAAAATTAACATCGCCGTGGGCCTAATCACTTTATTCATGCGTCGGTCAAGTGGAAATGTGAAAGTATGAGATGGGAAATATTTTACAAATCTGTTGTTTGTTACATTTTACATGCATTAAAAAAACATAAGTCAAAATAAATAATTTCAGTATTCACAGATGTTTATCTAACACTTTTAATTCAACGTTAAGTCAAGTATCTACTTTCGCTCCGTCATTACCAACTTTGCTGGGCGCGTGCCAGTGTACCTGTTATATATGCAGGTAAGGGAAGTGACATTTTTCAAAGGTTGATTTCAAAAGTGCTAATTTAACCGTGAACAACCTACAGGTGATCACACTTGGTTTTTATGGTCTTGCACCTACCGAGAAGCCAATGTTCGATTGGCCGAGTGCTTAAGAATACAGAGGATAAATAGCCGCTTATTCCACGAAGCCCAGCAGCACACGCCAGCAATATGGCGCCACTAGCCAGCAACATGTCGGTACGCCGCACACTGGACCACGAAGTCTCCATTCATGGCATTAGTTCAGGTTGTGCATCAAACCCTGCACGCTGCATAGCAATAGAAGAAGAAGGAAATGCTAAAGAAAATAGTGCAATCGCCATATGTGAATTCTGAGGAGAACAAAGCATTCTCATATAGTAAGCAATTTTTAAAACACCGACGTGACAACATTACATGTGTCAAGGACTATAAGTAGGCACTAAAAATATAGAAATGGGTTGTAAATATGCTGCGATCAAATGATAAGGAACATAATATATAATTGTTGTAACAAAATCCCAAATAAATAAAATGCAGTAAATGAAAATGAATTTAACCAAATACCAACCCACCAGATCTTCACCATCACCAGTATCGTCATCGACATCTTCAGCGTCCTTACTTTCATCATCACTGCCAGTTGTATGACGCAACAATTCTTGTGGCTCTTTCGGAAGGCTTTGCGTGGTTTTATTTTTTATTGTCCTCTTAGTGGATATAATTGGATCTGATCTTAGAAGGAAGCGGTTAAAAACATCATGATTAGTTTTTCCTTGGCTAAATTTCTGGTGCCGTACTCTCTGTATGAGTTAAAATCTTTATTGGAAGCTTCCTGAGCTTCTTCTGTATAGTGTCCAATTGGAAGCAATGCCGACGTGATAATTTTCGGCCCGTGTACGAAATATTCATGTATTTTCGATGGCATGTTGTACCATGGATTCCTTTCAACAAAGTACCTTGCCTTGTTATAAGTGTACGCCAGAAATATGTCAACGTCAATGTCATGTCTACATGATACAACATACATTATTGTATGGGTTATTAAACAACCGTCTTGCTGTATTCCCGGTATTCGTATTGCCGAAGCTTGGTTTTAGGTTGGTCTACAATCACCGCGATCTCGAAACTCTCTCTGAATCCGCGCTTAATGCAGTTACAATGTCTTTGTCATTTCCTCGAGCTCGCCACTTCTTGATTGGCAATGCATAAGCCAATCGCAAAAGCCATTCGAAATGCGAATCCACCCATGTAAGACAGGCGTGCCAAATTGAAGGTTGTCTGTATTTATTTTCCTCAGAATCATGTCCTCTGCGTAAATAAATTGCTTCGAAGTGGCGCCACACAGGTAGCATATTTGCGTTGACGTAGCTTGCGTCTGAGCATTGCATAATTTCCGTGTCATGGCAAAGATTAAATTGTGACTGACTTTCGCATATCTGTGTTGGATCAGAACATCACTTGCCTTGAGGTTTCGTATTTCTTCATCAACTCTTTTCTTCTCCGCAATTGATACTCCCGTAGATTCCTTAATGAATTATATTTTCAGAGCCCCACAGTATCTTGTGTATGCAGATCATGGGTTTTGCCGTATGATTTTTTCACGGAAAACTAGGTGAAGTGGGACTTGCAGCGCTTAAACTCATTTAAGCTGCGTATGTTAGAACATCTGTTGGCGTAGACTTCCTCAAGTATTTGGTTTTCTGTCGTTTTGTGCGCTCACAAATAGCTTCGAATGAATTTTCCGGTCGACCACGTTTATATCCTGTACACTGGAAAAATTAAATTGATAACTCAAGCTATGCCTTATTACGTGTCTCAAATGTTTCTTTTATTCTGCACGCTTTTATCTAACGGATCTTATATAGCGACTTCAGGTGTAAACATTTTAGCTTCAGGTCATCAAGGTTCTTTGACGTAATCTTGGTTCTTTTCGTGAGCCCTGCTCTTAAGCACTTCAATTTTGAATCTATCTTGCCGCCCGAAGAACGTCTCATTATATCTAGGAGTTCTCTCCTCGTGATAGAAACAGTTTTCGAACTCATGCCTGCAATAAACACATGTCTAGATTTATTTTTATTTCGTTTTCATATCGTTTCCAAAACAGTCATCCTAGCGAAGGAAGTAGCACAAAGTAGCAAGAAAAAACAAGTACTCCGGCTTTTGGAACGATTACGTGGCACAGAAAAAAAAAGTACCTATGTTTGATCTTGCTTGAAACATAACTAGAGGTAATGGTTTACCGGGGGAAAAGTTAACTGTTTTCTAGGATTCAACGTACTGTACACATTGTCCGACAATTTCCTTTCCTTGTTGGCTGTCATGTATGTATGAAGCTACTACCCCACTTCACTGGGCCAATGAAAATTCTGATACTAAACGGCAGACCTTTCGTGATTTGTCTGCAAACAACTTAGCAGAGTCAAAACCTTGTTCATCCAATCATGAAATAATGCACTAGTTAAGAGTGTCATAAAAGATATTGGATCAAAAAATTTTCAAGTGTTTCCATCATCTCTAAACATAATTAAAATATTACGTTTTCCACTAGACCACACGTAAATGTTACATTTGCCCGTACATTCTTTGCAGGCTTGTAGTATTTATCTTGAACATCTAAAACGTTTGTTCTTATTGCTAAAATACCATTACATAGATGAAGTAGACAGATCCACCGTGACATTTTTGCTTCTCTTAACGTACATCGGCTAGGAAATGCCACGAACAGACGTTGCCTTCAACTGCCGACACACGCGTTACACGCCAGCAGACTTCTGCCAGGCAGCCGGAAAGCCCGAACAACGCGACTTGCTACGACAGGTTGCTTCAGATTCCTCCACTCAGAATCCTCAATTATTCCGACCCTGGGCCCATGTTCGATTTTTCTATGTTCTGCCAGGATTTGTTGCTGTTTGCCCCAGTGTGCGTCGTTCGCCAATCGGCGCCTCGTAACGTACTTGCCAGCTGGCAGCCCAGCCAACAGGGAATCTTCCGCAGTGCGCGGTAGCCAATCAAACACAAGGCTAGTTCCCAGAGACTCGTGAGGGCCAATCGGAGAATGGATGAGCGCACATCAAACACCGAGAAAAGGTTTTGTTAAATCAAACGCATTTTTTTTGGTGCAATCAAATTAATTGTTTGTATGGGGCAATTAAAAATATCGTTGTACAAAACAAATTATTCTGTTGTTCTTATTTGGTTGCCCCAAACAAAGATTTGGTTGGTGCATTTAAATATTCGGTAAATATTTTTAAAAATCTCGCCCAATATTCGAACCTAGTTCAGTTGCCTCCGAGCCCTACGCCTTAGCAACCCCAACTAAAGTGATTACTGACTTTTAAAATTCTGGACATCTTGCGCAAATAAATATTTCAATATTTACAGCTTTACTTTTTAGTTTAATGTTAAATTGGTCTTGTTATGATGTTTTTGTAGGCTGTTCGCTGTAAAGTGAGCACTTTTGAGGACCTACTTACTTTTTTTTTTTATCAGCCATTTTTTATCCCTCTGTTACTTTTCAAATAAATATTACCATGTAAGTAATAAACACAGTGAATTTAGTTTACCGGGCTTGAAAGTTAACGTCTAAGACTACAATAAATTATACTTATTGACTATTATTCTAAATGAGAAAGCTTCCAAAAGTGGTTACTTTAACGTCAATAGCCCCTACCATTATTAAGCATCTTTAATTTACTAACAAACATTGTTACTATTCTAATAATTACAAAAAAAATGCAAACAAACTGTTCAGCTGTATTTTCGAACGAAGGCAATCAAATGAGTAGCCAAACAAATATAGACAGTTGATTCAACCAAATATTTTGTTGGCAGTCTAATTACTTTTAGCCTAACACAAAAGTGTTGTTTATTAAAGTGTGTATTTGGTTTAATGAACAATTGAGAGAGAAAATGGGAATAAGGAGTAATTTATTGCATTAAATATAATATCACATTTTAAAACGACAACTTAAGTTTTAATTTTTTTACCCATTAAAAAAGCATCTAAATTGTATGTCATATCTAGCGGAACTACTCGGAGTTGCTTGGCTGAAAGAAGGCAATGAGAGATACACGACCCCGCTTTAAGGTTTTCGGGCCCAATGGGGGGCTGAAGTCCATTTTGGCCTACACAATATTTGAAGTTGGGCACTGAAGGACATCCCTGCCAAATTTGATCTTGATCTATCAAAAGGTGTGGAATTATGTAGAGAACAAACCAACATCCATAGGACATACGAAATTTGACTTTTGTGTATGTATTGTATTATAATGATTGTGTTATATTATTGACCAATCCTGCACAGCAAATACTGACAGAATAAGGATGCAAATAAAATATAAAGAAATTTAATTAGCTAATAAATCACTATTTCACTAAAATCAAGTTAATTTCTAGTCGTGTGTGATTGGTTGAATCACACACTTTTTGTAAACGTTCTATGCAGNAATCACACACTTTTTGTAAACGTTCTATGCAGACGTCTGATGCGTACACACAATTGATCGTGAACCGACCTTAATGATTTGGGGCGCTTTATTATTTTTGTTATTCACTGCCAAATTCAGCTTAAGGTAGGTTTACAAGTGATACTTTTTTACAGAATATATTCGTTAATATTATAGATACATTTTCTTTGTGGTGCACATAATGTAGTGTAATTATGTAAAACATATTAATCTGAATTATTATTTGACAAAACTGAGATTAACTCGATGAATTGATGAACTATGGAATATAATATAATATTTTTGGTCAATAAAATACCCGACCACTGTGGCAACCTTTTGGATCATACGGGAGTGTTAAACTGGCCTGCTCAAAGTCCCAACTTGAACCCAAGGGAATTCTTAGGGATGAGCTGGGTCTTCGTTTGCATGCCAGATCGAGTCGACCAACAAACGTCAACTATTCACCGTGATAAAGGAGGACTGGAAACAAATCGCGCCACCTGTACCAGAACTTTATGGGGATCCTAGCCCGAAAGGTTAAAGCTTCAATAATAGCGAAGGGAGGTAGACGTTCTATTGGTTACACTGCTCGAGCCTGTGAAACAAACAACAATAAGCTCACGGTCAATTTTGGACACGTAGTGTGTATATTTCCTTACAACAGAAATATACATGGAATTTGGAAGTTATTTACGGTAATGGTGTATGGGACTAAAAGAAATTAATTAACTTACCAAAATTTCGGTAAATTTTTTAGCATGTTTTGTATTAATACCTAAAAACATCCAGATGGCCAACTTATTATTTTTATTATATGTCACCTTCCAGTTGCGTACACAGGATTTTATTTTAGGAAGGCCGAACCTAGATTTCTGGAGTGAGCAAATTTTACTAAAAAATAAACACCCTTTCCCAATGTAGTAAAACATATTTTCGAAAGGAACTTGTTGCAATGTTTTTTTTATCTTCCAGTACATAATTTCCAACTACTTTTTAAAAATTTTTTCCTTACAATTTTTTCAAAGTCAGTTGGGCTAAACCAGGTGGTGCTAATTAAATAAAAGAGTTAATTACAATTTCCTAATTTATTACAAATAATTACAAAGAAAATACTTTCATCTCTATATCTCGCAATAAATTGAATATCTTGCTATTTAAAATTAATAAATTAAATCGGTACAATATACAAATACCTCAAAGAGGGTATTAAAACTAAATAACTAAAATCATGCATAATAGACATTGTATCAAAACCTAATGAATTAATTTATAAATTATAAGTCCATATTTGACAGTTCCAATATTTCAAATAAAGTCCGTATCATATGTCCATACAGTCCCACTTCAGTTTAGTACAGATCCCACCAGTCCGCAATGTTCTAGAATTCCCTGAGCGCCCATCAAGCACAGTAGCCTTCACTCGTCGGGTTTCACGCCCTCTCGTCCATTCACACCACGAACACCTCGTCCGCCATCGTCTCGCAATCTCCCGTCGTCGTCCGTCAACTTCACCTATGTCCCTAACCGCACTCAACTACGCCCCATTATCTCACTCAGCAAAAGACTTCTACCAACAGATGCCCGACACTTGGACCGCTGCGATATTTATAGGGTCGTAGGCCATCGCTCACAAATGTCTATAATTGCCGCATTGCGCCGAGAGTCCTAGTTCCCAGAATATTCTTGCGCATCCTCCGAAGTCGTCGGCTTTCCCGGAAGGGGGGAGGAGGGCTGTGACGCCGGCCAGGTCCACTATCAATCATTCCCGGCCGCCCGACGACGGGACTGCGGGCGGGTCTGCCTGGTGGGAGCGGAGGGTCGAGGTGGATCACCCCCCACAGAGCCGAGTCNGGGACTGCGGGCGGGTCTGCCTGGTGGGAGCGGAGGGTCGAGGTGGATCACCCCCCACAGAGCCGAGTCCGCGTATAGTACCCGCGCTCCGTGCGTCAATCGGCGCGTAGCAATATTTATTTATATCTTGAAGTTGTGGGAGGAGCTCCAGCCACTTCAGCTTCCCCCTTATGTACGCCCTTGTCGCTTTATAATTGTTAAAGCTATTGCGTTTTTTTAGTATGTTAAATACTTGTCGAGATATCAAAGAACAATATATTTACCTGCAATTTTTTTTAACGAACATAGTAAGAGAGAATAACGCAAAAGAATAAATTCCTATCATTGCGAAACGACAATCCACAAATCAGGTCGTTCTTAGGCAAACTGTAATTGAAATGAAATATTTGAAAACAGGGAAAGTTGGATGCAGTCGTTACATCATTCCGCAAACTACGACTCTTGCATTACGCTAAATAACATTTAAAAAAAAGGCCAGCAAAATGCCTGGGGGCTTTTGTTATGGCGATACCTGCAGCACCGACACATGTAATTAATTATCATAATTGTAAATTATTTTGCTTGCGATGTGAGCGTTACTAAAGGATGTAAATGGTTCACATAAAAAATTTTTCTTGTTGGCCAGTACGCTCAAATAACACAAAAAATATCTTTATAAAAGTAGACAAATTACACATATATTGCTGTTTTAATTAATTAAAGAGACATTTTTATTACTTTGAAATAATTTGATGGTTATTCATTCCTGAAAACCTTTCAATGTAATCAGTTCTCAGAAACGGAGAAACAATATTCAAATTAATTAAGTTAAAAAAAACATTTTTGGTACAGATTTTGTAGTGCCTGTGTGAAGAAAAGTAGACTTATGACCTACAGGAAAGAGCTACATATTTAAAAAATGTTGATCACCCCATAATTAACTTAGGGGTTTAAAACAAATCTTGCATTTCGGAATATTTATTTAAATTGCTATAAATCAAAATTGTTTTTACAGCTACCCGTATGCAGTGCTCGCGGGGCTTTGATAAGACACAATCTTAAAGAATGTACTTGGAGTAACGTTTCTACTTCTTTTATTACCATAAGGAGCCATTACCGCGTTCAGGGCGATGTTTGGTATCGAAAGAGTGGAAATAAATGATTATGTTGGATTACTGGCTAAAGTTTAGAGTTAACACGAAAGGCAGACATGTTTTAAGTGAAGTTTTGCTATGGTTACGCACACCGAAGATAAAGATCTCCAGATATCTTTGATATTAGTCAGGTCCAAGCAACTAGAATAAAGGCTCGGCACTAAAAATGAGTCACGCCACAGGAGGAGTGGGGGAAATCACCGGAGAAAATGTAATAACTGAAATAATAGATAACGGTATAGTAAGATATATAATTTAAGGCAAAAAGGACATATGGAAACATTCATGGAGAGCTACTCTTCCGGGACCTGCGTATTACGCAGATTACGCCAAATGGTTGGGCATCCAAACGTCGCATTTCCGCATACGTATTACTTCATTCAATGCATTTGCTAAACAGCCTGAAAATGATTTCTAGACTACTTTCCGAAGGGAAGAATGGCCTATGATATAATATTCCTGTCTGCGTGTGTCCCCCTTAAAAAACTTTTGCATGCATTAACTGAATCTCACCAAATGTGGTACACGTATAGTACTTTGTAAGGACACCCGATTTTTATAGTTTTAAACCATCCCGGGTGCTTACATTCAAAATGGCGATCATATAAAAAATGTTGGTACTATGTTTTATTTCGAGAGCCATTCAACCGATTCAAACAAAATTTTTTGAGTTGACAGTGTAACTTGTAAGAACTGAATTTATAAATGGATGNGAGCCATTCAACCGATTCAAACAAAATTTTTTGAGTTGACAGTGTAACTTGTAAGAACTGAATTTATAAATGGATGCTGTTGTTTGTGCGACATGTTGTTAGATAGCGTCACGTGAAAAATAAGGCTTTTACGTTATATCTCGAAACTACTCTACTAACTCTCGTCAAATATGACACATAAGTAATACTAAGGTACGCCATGTAAACACATGTGATTTAAATTGATTAGGCACTTATTTAAAAATGACGNACACATAAGTAATACTAAGGTACGCCATGTAAACACATGTGATTTAAATTGATTAGGCACTTATTTAAAAATGACGACCATTAAAATATTATACATTTATTTGGTTTATCTGCCATACCATTCCGTCAATTTCGACCAGATTTAGTCTGCTAAAAGTATATATTACAAGCATCATATATTTATTTTATCCACCATTTTGTAAGAGAGTGCTACATGAATAAACTAAGATTTTATGTCATATCGCGGGAAAACATTGCCCAATTTCTATCAAATTTGGCATATAAGTAGCACTACGGCAGGCAAAGTAAACTATGTTTTAAGTGGTTCAGACACATATTTTCAAAACGGCGGCCATGTTAAAGTTTTAGTTTAGTATGTTATATCTACTAAATCACGAAACAAATTCCAACTTAACTGTGTATGCTGGCAGTATATATTATAACCATAAAATGTGCCTATACAGACCACCTCATTTCTCCGCCATTTTGTAAGATAGCGCCACACGAAAAAAAGTTTTTATGTCTTACTTTGGAAAAAAATCTACCTATTCATACCACATTTGTCGAAGAAGTTTTACTATGCTACGATATATTAATTTATATGTTTTTGGTAGGTCAGGCACTTATTTTCAGTATGGTGGCTATATAAACATTTAAACTTACTATGCTATTTCTTTGAAACTATATAACCGATTATAGCATAACTTTGTACACTGACAGTATCTATATATGGCAATAATTGAATGTGCTAATACGTACATAATATTTTTGTCCTCTATTTAAGAAGAACGTTACATTNTCTATATATGGCAATAATTGAATGTGCTAATACGTACATAATATTTTTGTCCTCTATTTAAGAAGAACGTTACATTAAAAAAAAATGGACGTTTGAAGCCATATCTCTGGGACAAATAAACCGATTTCCACCAAATTTTACACGCAAGTAGTGTTATAGTATGGCATGTAATCTTAAAAACTTTAGAAGCGGAAGGCGTTTTTTCAAATGGCTTTAACACATATAATTTATTGCAGTATCCAACATCTAGAGGAAGTGATGTGATATTTAGAGCTCCTTTAATTTGGGCTTGAAATGCGGGGNATTTAGAGCTCCTTTAATTTGGGCTTGAAATGCGGGGATGATTAATTTACACACAAAGGAACCGTTTTTATTCTCATCATACGAACAATTACCCTAGATATTTATTTGAATATGAATGGACTAATAACGACAGTTTCAATCCTAATGTTCAAGATTTTTCCACGAGTACGCTCCCTCCATTTTTTAAAAGTAAAAGTAAAATAATAACTTCCCTTGCACCCTACTTAATATCTTTTGAGTTACCGGCGCCTAGGATGAAAAATGATAAAAGAATAAAATATTACACCCTATAATGCTTTAAGGAACGTTTTATATCCTGGTATTCCTAAGAAGCGTTTTAAATGTAAGGCAATCTGACAAAAAAAACTATATATTAAATGGGGCCTCATATGTGTAGAATTTGATCACCTCACATTCCAGAAAAATTAAAGAACACTCTTTTTGTCACGATACATGAGAATACCTTGTGAAATCTATGAAGTCAGTGAGGATTGGTCAGGGTTTCTATTGATGCTGCTGTGGCTTCAAAATGAAGTTGCAATTTATCCCAGACTACCACATAAAAGAAAATATTAATGACACTCGAAAATTAATGGCTTAATAAAATAAGCAAAATAACAATTTGCTTTTAAAAACATTAGTAATCTACGCGAAGCGCTCGAGGGGTTAAAGTTATTTTACAAAGCGTGTACTAGAAATTATGGTGGAAAACTGATGATTCAATCGGTAGTAACCACTCTCCCTAATACAAGCAGCTGCAAATACATCCCTTGAACTGTTGTCAGGCTCGGCTAGGGCCGTCTCAGATACTTTCCGTTCTGCGGGGGATTTGGCTGGGGTACGCTTTCGTACCGTTCCCTACTTAACTGAAGTTTTTGATTCAATTCCTCTCCGGGCGGTGCCTGAAATTAATTCCCGACATCCCCGTTTAATCCGATCTCCGGCACAGGAGAAGTAAAGCGAATTCGCGGGGGGAGGGGAGAAGGTTGTCACTTACCCCTC
>NQII01001119.1:60676-143300 GCA_002778355.1 Clitarchus hookeri | reverse complement strand
ACTGAAACCCTCCGACCCTCACCGCTAAAAATAACTGGGTCTCTCCATCGGCCTACTCCACAGCCTGTTTGAAAACCCCGTCGCCATGACGACGCCATGCTGTCCACTGTTGACCCATATATCCCGGAGACGTGGCGGTGAAATGACCGCCAAGAGTGCGAGCCTGTTCGCTACCATCGTGGCGGCTGCTTGGCTTCTGACTCACAAGACGTGTAGGTTGTTCACTGGTAATTGAGCACTTTTGAAAGGGTTAGGATCTACTTTTCATTCTCATTTTGTTTTCTTCCGCTATTTGTAAGACTGACGTTGCCATGCAGTGTCTCATTTTTATTGATTAATTGATTGATATATTTTTTATTACAATTACATGAATAAATACAGCAATGGAATAAAATAAAATTCAGGAGCAATTGAAAAGTGTCAACATGCCAGCATACAATCATAACGTTACTGAAAAAATAAACAAAAAAATCGAATTTAGTGGCCAGTTGAGGAAAATATCTAGAACCCCAAAATGAAATAATAACCGTCTCATTTTATTCATGCGTCATACGAAAAAGTGGAATTTTTTTATAAAAGTAAATATGTAAAAAAATTTGCCAACTCATGCTCTTATGCGTATAAGCAAAAAAAAAAAAACACCGACTTCAATGACATTAAATTACATATTACATTAGCAATACAGCGTCAAGCATCAGAAGTATTTTTATTTATTCGCTGCAAAATTAACAGGAGCTTGCATGCCGGTATTTATTGTAGCATACATGTAGTTACTGGCAGCGATTTTATAAAAGGTTGATTTCAAAAGTGCTCACTTTACCGTGAACAGCCTTTACACGTCTGCGTCTTATGCATAGAGTTGGTTCACTTGAACACATTATAGTAAGGCTTGCTCAGTGAATTTTCCTCTACCCATCATGTCAGTCCTTCGCCACAAGTAAAAAATTAGCATCGCCCAGTAACTAGTCGGTGACTATTAGGCATGTGCGAATTAAATGATACCGATTTTCTGCCAAAATATTATATGTTATTTAACGTACATAAAAGCCAACTTAGGTAGCCATCAGTTTGATTAATATGTATTTTACTAGAATTATGATTTCCTTCGATTTTATGACAATAGATTGGAAGAAGAGAGGGTGTATAAAATGTTAATTTAACCTTGAGTTATATATTTAAAAATTGCGCTTATTGTTGGTTTTACCTGGAACAATCTCCATAAAGAATGACGTAATTTCATCTGTTCATGTAATATGTTAATTGAAACGTTCTTAAATGTTTTACAACGAAGTATATATAGAGTCTTTGAATGAATTCAAAATAATTACAAGAGACAAAACTCCATACACTGTCAAATGTACTTCGACTTCGACAATCCATTTGAAAAACTAGTTTAGAAAATAATATAATTATTTTTCATTGTATATGATCGGATCATAATCTTAATCTCAATTCCATACACTAATAAGAACAAAGAGCCTATTTTGAAACGTGCACTACTTCAAATGAATATTTTATGCTTAAATGAAGTTCTTCAGTATGTGCTGTTTTTTTAAGGACAATGATCTTTAAAAGCTCATGTAGAATAGTGTGTGCCGAATTTTCGAAACAATCAAAGAGAAACGATAAATCAATGAGAAAATCAAAAGTGCTCAGTTGCCTCGAGAAAACAATATTTATCTCGCATGGGTTTATCTCAAGAAGACAATTCTGGTAGCAAAAATATAACCTCCTTGGTTTGCCCCCAGCGCTGGCTTAACAATATTGCTGCTCCACGCAACTAGAACCAGTGATACACCGCCTAACACAGACAATGCCACACCATCAGGGAATTCTCAAAAGCAGATGAAACTGCTACACAGGTAGTCAAAAATGTGTAGAACAAAGGATTTAATTTTCACATACGGACAAGGCTCCAGTGGCCTGAAATCCAGGATGATCAGTGAGTAGTGGAACCTCCATGTTGGAAGATGCATTGTTGAACCCTACGTGACATCGATTCGAAGAGTTTCCGAATAATGTCGTGGGGCATCGTGGATCATGTGTTGTTGATCCAAGCCCACAGTTCATCTTCATTTTGCGAGGGTAGGAGAGTTTTCAACTGACGTCTAACCGTGTCCCACAGATTCTCAGTTGGTGAGATATCGGGATATGGGGCTGGCCAAGGAAGCATCTGCACAACTCGCCAAGCATTGAAGCTGATCGGTGTTGCATGTGGCCGGGCGTGATCCTGTTGAAATTTTCCGTGTGCTATACCATGCAGATATGATACTGCCACGGGCCGCAGCTCATCAACATAATTAGTTAATGTGCCTGTAATGTATACTCGAGGTGAGCGGCTGTTACAGCTGATAGCAGCCCAAACCATGACCCGACGTTGACGGGCTCTGTGGCGTTCCACAACGACAGAGGAATATGCTCGATGACTACGTCGCCACCAGACTCTCACACGATGATCATCAGTGGTGAGACAGAAACGGGAATCGTCGCTGAAGATTACACTGTTTCATTCTGCACCCGACGCATCTCTGGTGGGGCCGCAGTGATGAAGGGGGTTAGACTACCCGCCTCCCAGCTAGGCGGACCGGGTTCGATTCGGCGTGGTCGCTCCCGGATTTTCGCATGTGGGAATCGTGCCGGAAGATGCCGCTGGTTGGCGGGTTTTCTCGGGGATCTCCAGTTTCCCCCCGCCCTTTCATTCCGGCGCTGCTCCGCACTCACCTCGCTTCACCCTCATCGGCTCTCAAGACCTCGCTGTTAAAAGCTGCCCAAATATCTTCGCTCTCTTCACTCAAGAAGCTCTTTCGCGACACCATTCTAATCGATGACTGCGATGGCTCACTGTTAAGGGTAGCTTTCACAACTGACGGCTGGACAAAAAACCTCTAAATTTTGCTTATAGCTTCGGGTTTTGGAAACCAACAACGCCGAGGCTACGCAAACCATTCTTCGCCTATAGAACCAGAAAATTATTCTTCCTGATGCAGTTAGGAAATTTTTGCCACTTAAACCTAATTATGAAAACAGAAAATGTGGCACAAAACACTTAAGAATATTATTAACACTTTAAACACTCAAACAGTAATAGATAATAACTAAGCATGTTACTTCAACAGCGTAATAGGCGAGTGGTATTGATGAAAAATTTGATTAATTGTCAAATCCCGCTCCAGTACAAAATATTTTAAGATTTCAAAATTATTTTTTCTATGCGCAGTAAAACTCCCGCATAACGAAACACTGATTTTTTTTTCCACGTAAGCCCAATTTATAAGCCATGAATACAGAAAAAAAGAATATAAATTTTGTAGAACCTTTTTTATGAATTCATATAAAGTTCGTGGAAGTCCTTTATTGAAAGAGACACTTTCGGCAGTTTTAAAATGAATTTTAAATATGTTTTATCAGTACATTTCCGTTAATTCACGGACACTTTTTTTAAACCATTTGGCACTGTTCGTGTTGATATCGAAGCATCCAACACGCCATGCAAACTTTGCAAAGTGTCGCAAGTCTTGAATTGTGGGTGTGCTACGATATGGCGTCTGATGAGGCGATGTGGCGTCCATCTCCGAGCTCCGGTCCAACCACGACGTTACACATTTTCTTCCTGGGACCACTGTTGCCATCGCGAGACCACTGTCGCCATACTGAGACCACTGTCGCTATCGTGAGAGCACTGTCACCATTCTGGGATCACTGTCGCCATCGTGAGATCACTGTCACCATCGTGAGACAACTGTCGCCATCCTGGGACCGCTGTCTCCAACCTGGGGCCACTGTCTCCAACCTGGGACCACTGTCTCCAACCTGGGACCACTGTCACCATTGTGAGACCACTGTCAATATCCTGGGACTACTGTCTCCATCCTGGGACCGTTTCTGAAAATAAGAGGAACATAGATTACACTTTCGTAGAATAATTACAGCTTAAAACTAGCTGCCTGGACTGAAAATTATTATTTCTTTGTCTTTTTTGGAGCGTGTAACATTTCGAGTATTAATTTTCTATAAACCACTACCAGAGGTACTTCACTGGCAATCACGCGGGAAATAAATAAAAATCTAGGAAACGAAATGAAACGTCTTTGCTTTTGTACGGTACTTACATTTACCCAATTTTTGCAATCGTTGCGCACATTTTGCACTGCAAATGTGAATGTGTGTGTAAAAAAGGGCAACTTCCCAGGAGTGTATTTAAATAAGGGCATTCCCGTAAGAGGTATGTTCGAATATCAGCATATTCTCAGGGATGTACAGTATTTCAGGCCTAACAAACTTTAAAGAAGCTAAATTTTTGTTTGTCCATGAGCGGATCGACAGGAAAAATTTCTGCCCTAAAACGCCATTCTTGTAATATTATGTATGGTTAAGTTTTTAAGAAATTTTAATGACCACCAGGTCTTCTTTTTTACATACACTATTATATTTTTGTGTGCATTACAACACGGGGTTAACTTCAATGAGATATAAACTTTTCGGATTTCTAATTACAAAATTGACTCTTCTTCTTTGTTTTCATCCTATTATCTGATTATTAAAGTATGAATTAAAATATATGTTGGTAGCTTATGTCTATTTAAGTGAAATCTAGGGAATTTAGTTATGATGAACATTTAGTCGTGTTTGGTGAATTACAGGTGCCGTATGTTCTCTACGTGAAAAGTTGTGCATTTGCGTTTCCTCTCTCTTTCTCTCTGCCTCTTTCCCTCTTTCACCGTTCTCTCTCTCTCTTGCACCTCCCTCTTCTTTCCACCAAAAGAAAAAAGAGATAACTGTCTTCAAATTCCAGACGGCTTTCCCTAGAGGTCAAAAAATTACACTCCTAAAAACTTTCGGTAATTGCTTTATAATCGTTTCATACCTTCCCGGACACATATATCACCGGCCCTCTCGGGACGGCATTAAGAGCGGCGGTGTCCGCCTACAGTTCCCGAGTGCGCCCCTTGGAGGCGCTGTCACACCCGGCTGCTACTGGTGGGCAAGGGGGGGGGGCGTGGTGACGGGCTTCAGGCGCATTATCTCTGCTTGTTCACCGGCGCACTGGAGTGGCAGAGATATGGAAACACGGACTGTTTTCCCCCTCCCGCCCCTCCCTGGGACTTCACCCGAACCAACCGACCAGCGGGAGTGTGACAAATACTCGTCATAGATAAGTCTAACGACGCATTATAACGACGGCATCTGTGCGCGTTATTACTGCGCCTAAGATGGGAAGCATCTGTGTTATTTGCGAATGAATTTAGACGACGGACAAAATCAGCAGCCGGCAGCGCGGAATCCATCCTGCGCCGAAAAGTAGTGACAAAAATATTGTGTTCCTGATAGGACTGTGCGATACGGAGGTATATCAATCAAGAAACCATATCTTGGGAAATATCGCAACTGCAATATGCTCCAATGGCGTAGAACAATATTCTTATATCGTGATATTAGCGGTATGCGGTATCAGGAATTTACGATGTTAGAGAATTCGTGATATTAGCGATATTGTTATGTTTCAGTACAGCGATATTTAAACATTTTTCATTATTGCTGTTTTCATGATATTAAAAATATTAATGATTTTTATTTTTAAAAATGTTGATAGTATATTGATATTGCGAAACATTTAATATTAGTTAGTGACTATTGTGAACCAATACAGATATTCGGAATTCGATACTTTGCAGAACTAATAGTTAATATTATCAGAAAGTTATCTGAAGCGCTAAAAATGTTCTTATACATCTACAAAAACTGGTATTTCATACCTTTCTTAAAATTGCACATACCAATTTATTTCGTTATAACTACTTACAGTCTCAACTTTCCGAAACCCGTTTTACCGAAACTGTATTTTCGACTGACGGTATAAACGTAATGGCAGCTTATACTTACCAAACATGGCAAATGAAAACAAATTTATAATATACTAATATTTTTACTCCATATGGAACATTTGACACACAATTAATAAGCAAAAACTGTGTCAAAGCGGCACTGAGTACTCACTTCATACAGCGCCTACAAGCTTATGTTATCAGATTGTGTTCGGGCTGACCATTGTACTTACAACACTTCGCAAGCTTGACTAGACTCTTATCAATTTTCGCACCAATCAGCCCCTCTTACCTTTCCCTACCCACACTATACCTATAGGCAACGGAAGGGAAGCCAGCTGTAGAAAGGCGGTTTACTTTTGTCTTTTTTCCCCACAGTAAATAATTTGTGGCCTTTTTGATGTCAGTCACCAAAGGAATCAACAAAATACGTGTTTGAAGTATTTCTTCATTTGATAAATATTATAACGATGCAGGTACATGTTTACTTACTCGTATCGTGAACTTAAAAATGTTTTCATGTACATTAAATCTTTGTATGTGAGTGTGTTTTACCGGCAAGATCCTGCCTGCTCCCCCTTTTCCACTCCCCTCTACCATTGCTCCTCCCCCACCCCCTCCCCCAGACAAAGTCCTGCTAGGATATTTATTGACTCAACCAGTTTGTTACAAGAACGTGCCTTAAAAGTGAGAGTACGTAAAAATTTAATAAATTATGTTGTAACATTGCGAACTCGAAACTGTTCCTAACAACTCAGCACACTGAAAAGTTATGTGTGTAATATGGTTCTCAATTATACGACGATAAAGTAATGGTTAATCAATCATTTTATTGGTGTAATTTGTGAAAATAGTTTAGAAACTCATGAAAGTGTACAATTCAGAATGTTTACGGCTGCTGTGAACTATTTTGTTAAAATAAAATATTAACCCTGTTAAATGTTTTGCAATAACATTATTCAATAACAGTAATAAAAAAATGTAGATGGCACTGGTTACAATAATACTTGTTCTTCGGAAAGTACAATTTAATTTCGCTATCATAATAAACATTTGTTTCGAGGTATAGGCAAGTCTTTGAAACGCAGACTAGAGGGAAGGCAACATGACGCTGTAGACAGTATTAGGCCAGTTATTTTAGCAAACACTATGGCGTAAATATTTTAAGTTTTCAACATATTGCACCGAGACGCCAGCGATTTTCTCCAACAAGTGTCGTGGAATTTGGGACACTCGTTGCAACATGAAGATTATATAAAACACTGCACCATGACTATAAAATATCAACCAATTGTAAAATCGAAATACTTTTAAAAACATTTGCCTATTCATGCGCATGTATTCGTTCAGTTGGGAGTTATATTATTGATTCATGAATTTCGTGGGAATTGGATGAAGCAATTTCTGTGATGAAGCTAATACGTGCTGTAAGTTACAATATATTTTATTTAAAATTTGACGGGAGAATCATATAACGTGCTCCAAACATAAGCCAAGAAGCCCCGAAATATTTTACGACCACACAATTTACTGATAACAAGAGAGCATGCATTTTCCCAAATAATAAAGCATCACATCACAATTTGTAAATTTGTTGCTTTGGAAAAATAATCCGATTGTTTTTAAATCTTATAATTTTGGGCTTCCATCATATCGGCAGTCAGATAAACAGTTTATGAAATAAACGTTTCAAGGCCTTACATCTTGCTATTAATAATGGCCTCCATTAAATATTTTGCGGTTTTATTGGAGCACTCTGTAAGAATCCAGTTTGGTTTTAAAGAAAAGGGCTCCAGAGTTTATGCCCGAAATTTCACAATTAGAGTGTTCGCTGATTAACGGTGACGGGATGTAGCTTTTAACCCGTCTGCCGCCTCCTTGCCGCCGACGATCTACAAGACCTTCCGCATCAGGGTCCTCGTGAAAAATTGTTAGCCTATCTCGCTCTAAGGAGCATCTTTCATTAGGAGTGTTCCATTCTCAATGCATTACGTAAAGTTAGATCCTTTCTCTCCTCTTCATACTAGAGTAGGATTCCCCTTGGCCGGTAAGCGTACGTAATATTGTTATAAGCGTACGTAATATTGTTATAAGCGTACGTAATATTGTTATAAGCGTACGTAATATTGTTATTTCCTGTTTGTAAATTTTCAGGAGAGTTCGACAAAACGCATGTTAATATCATTATCTATTCACAGTATCTTCACATTTTCTAAATCAAAAATTTGAACAATTACCCCGTGTACGATGGTTGTGATTGTTTCCCAAATACGTCATATATCACGATTTTAAGCCTTCTGTTAGTATGAGAGAATCTTAGTTTTGGTTAAATTCTACTTTTACTTAAATTTTATCAAAAAAATTATAATATTTCATTTGTAATTAATACGAATAAAAATAGCATTTAATGATAAATAGTTCTCATGCAAAATGTTATTAAACTGAGTGCACACGAATGCTGTACGTTGTCCCTTTCGTGCATTTTTTTTAGACTTTGTTTGCGTGTGGCGGAGGGATAGCCTGGAAATAGTTCTTTAGCAGGTCTTCAGAAAAGTTGGAAGTAACTACGAATGCAATATCCATCGTTTCTGAGATGCGTTTTCTAGTTAGTATCACAGTCCCGTGGCAAGCAGCATTTTCAAGAAATATCCTTTTTTTTTTGACATTTATTCCCAGCTTTTAGTTAGCTAAAATTTGAATTTTGTACAAAAGTGGAAAATATATTAATTTAAAATCCATGTAACTAATTTCATTCGTCTTTCAAAAGTCTGTTTCCTCCAATATATTACTTTTCCAGGATACTGCTTCATATCACAATGAATAAGGTTTAAGACGCTAAAAATTTATGTTGTAGTTTTAGCCTTTTCATCGCCTTTAATACCGACAGCTAGCCAATGCATATGAAGAAAGAAGAGAACTGCCCATTCTCCATGTTCGCGCGTGCAATAACCTAGGCTATATTTGTAGTTAGCTAATTGGGCATGGAATACGCTCTACACGAACAACTTATAGCACGTAAATGCTAATTGGTGTAGGCAATTAAGTTCGTCTCATGGTGCGTCAAGAGGACGATATAAAATAATTTATATGTTAAAAATTTTTATTTGCAATGGCTTAGCCATTTTGGTCCTTTCCATACACAAGAGTTAAGGTCGAGTCTGCTGGAGCATCGAAATACCTTTCAGAAAATATAAAATCTGACTTAAACCACTGCATAAAATTACTTACATAAAAAAATGAGAATTTCAACAGTGTACCCGGTTAGGAACATTTGTTTATTCGACGTAATTTAAGTTTAAATAAAATTAACACTTGAAATTAAAAATGATAGTAAAATTTTACGTAATTTCCAACCACACCCACCGTGGTGTATATTACACATATTATGATGAATTTGCAGACTTTGAAATGTTATTATCGTTCCTAAGTACAATTTAGTTTAGAGTCTAATAAGTGTTAAGCATGTTATGCATTGGATGTATAATACAGCGGACGGGTGAATAGATTTTGGTGGCTCTTAACAGCGAGGGCTTAAGATCCGATGAGGGTGATTGAAGTGAGTATGGAGCAACGCCAAAATGAAAGGATGGGGAAACGGGAGATCCCCGAGAAAACTCGCTGACCAACTGCATCGTCCGTCACGATTCCCACATGCAAGAACCCGAGAGTGACCCGGCTGGGGATTGAACCAGGTTCGCCTTTATTGGGAGGGCAGTAGGCTAACCGCTCACCCACCGCGACCCATACAGGGGACGGGAAATATAGTAATCGTATAACACACTTTGCGTATAGTACAGTGGATATATGAAACAGATTACGTATAATAAAGCAGGTTTTCAATAAAGTGTGAGTAATTTTTGGATGATATGTCAATATTGATTTAAGTTTGAAAAGAACATTAAACGGGCTACGTTAATAATACTTATATATAGAGTATGTGAATTAACGTATAAACACCTTCGTTTTATAAATACTCCAAGCAAGCCAAGAGATATATTCAGGAAGTGAAAAAGGAAAAGAACGAAGCGAAGTGCAAACACAAAGCTGATATTTCACGTAGACCTTGATTTGAGAAAAAGATAAGTGAAACTTCACGTGCGGGATATTGAATTCTTTGTAGTCAAATTCAAGGAGATAAAAGTAAAGAGCGTGCAATATTTAAACGTAGATTTGGAGAACAAATTGTTGAAGAAAACAAAGTTGACTGATACAGTAAGGAATGAAGATGTGCTATAGAAAAGAGGGAGAGAGAAAGAAAGAAATTGGATAGTAAATTCACTTTTGAAAGAATAATAAGAACCTGGATTCAAGAAGCTGCAGCTTACTCAACGTAGTAACTGAAGAAAAGTTTACAGGTACAGAAGAGTAACAGCAAATAATATAAAACCAATTCTAAACACTTTGAAAACAGGTAAAGAATTCGAAGAACGGAAAAATTGTGAAATTCGTTAGGAAAAATAGAGAGGAAAATGTAGAGATGAAGGTAGAACCATAAGGGTAACTATATTACTTCACCCATTTCAGGACAGATAACCAGAGTACGAATAATATTAACTATTTAAGTAAATGGTGTCACGAAAAACAGCAGTAACGAATTCGTCATTACATCCCGTAAATATGGCCCCATAAATTATTTCCGGACTGAATTAAACATTTATGCAAATTTTTTGGTTTCGAAACCGTTTTGTATTAGTCAACGAACAAATTATAAGTAACGTCATAATCACGTATTCGTTTAATGTATGCATAGTAAATACATGGTAAAATGTCATCAATAGGTTATTTTTATATAAGAAGCGACTTTGTTGTATCGATTTTTCCCAAATAAGAAATAAGCTGATTAACAGTACTTTTAAAAGAATAAAATAATTGTTTCAAATTAATTCCTCGAACTTATGAGTTCGAAGTCTGAATGGAGGTACTTATTGCAACTGAATTGAGACGAAATATCTTACGCGCATGTTCAAGAAGCGAGTAAACAATTCTCTCTTGATTGAATACCGGAGAACTTTGAAACACCGTGCAGATCCTGGAATCTTCTGACTTCCATAGCGTGTTTTATACCGTGTTGTATGTATTCTCTTCACGCTATTCCTCACAGGATATTAGCCATTTATTTGTTATTCTTCAATTCTTTAGCCACACGGTCCACAGAGCCATGTCAAACAGGACGGTTCGTCTCTATTATTATAGTTACGGTATTCCTTACTTATCTGTTCCATATGTTGCTTATCTTATGAAAACAAGAAATCATACATGGACTACGTGTTTGCTTCTTTAATGCTCCAAAAATGCTGGTTGTCGGATATCTCGTTTCATTCTAAATAAACATTTGCAGAACAATCTTCAATACCCAGTCATAAAATTGTTCCGCTCATTATTACACCATGAAGTCTGTACAATCAATGCAATTTAACACACGTTAAGAAATTATTCGTAAAACTATCATATCAATGTATACGAATAGTGAAAAAGAGCGAATGGTAAACTATTTTCCCATACATTTATGGTACCGTTCCTACAGTTGCTCACAAAACTGTCAAATGCGTAGGAAAGTCCCCAACCTTGTACAGTAACGACGCTCAACGTTCCTATAGTCCGTTCACGGTTACTTCCAACTCTTCTGAAGCCCTGCTGAAGTTCTACTTCCAGAATATCCTTCCGCCTCATGCAAACTGATCGTAACAGAGTCTAGAAAACTACACCAAAGGGACAGCCCACCACATTCTTGCGCACTCAGTGTTATAGTATTTTGCAAAAGAACTATTTCATACTAGTGTTAAGGGGAGTATAGTTAGTGCAGTTCATGAAGGAAAGTCGGCGGACAGTTAATTAAGCAAAGCTAATTAGTTCAGGAGGATCTTTACTGATTCAACTTACAATAATTACAGCGTGATGTGGTTGGTGGGGTAAGGGATCGAGGTAGGTGTGAAGGACAATCTGTTATGGGAGGACAAGGATATGATGGACTGCGGGCTCGCTCTCTCACCCCCAATCGCCTCTTGGAAACGCCGTTCAGGGAGAACCGACGCCGACTGACACACCTGCTCTTAGCCGCCGTTTCCCCCACACTTCTCGTTCACGCCCACCTTCTCCGATATCCTTTATTCCTATTGGCTCTCCCTTGTAGCCTGGGCGGGTATGTGTTGATGAAATTGCTGCAACCCCACTGTGTTAGCCAGACCCAGATATTCTACGTACTTCTGCAGATTCCTGCATTTTCAGTCGTTGCGTTACAGTCCCCGTTGTTTGTGAATATTGTTTTAATAACAATCGTTGGCCGCATTCCTGCCTTACCCGGCCTAACTTCTTGTGTTGTAATCGTAACATCACCCCCGACCGTTGTAATCCTAACACTAGGCATTACCAACACACCTATTTCCTCGCGGTTGTAATTAATACTACGGTATAAATAAAATAGCTTTTAGTTTACAGGAAAAACATAAATAAAATTTCAATTTAACCAAAAATACGGTAGTTTCACGTCAACAAAAGTATAAAACGCTTGTGATACATAGAATATGTAGGAAACAACCAAACACTTAATACACGGGGTGATTTTCCAAAGGTTTGATTCAAAGAGTGTGAAGAAACCGTTAATAGACTATACATTTGCAGTCTGACATGTGGTATTATTTCCTTATAATAAGTTCCTTTAAAAATAATTATATGAGACTTTTTTAGTATTGTTGATTCATTTTTATTTCGATATGTTTGAAATACATTATGTTTCTAGCGGAATCTGTTCTAATGAAATCTTAAACAAGCGGCAAACCAGCGCTGTTGTATATAGCAGAGTTGTCAGTCATTCCAAAAATTTAAAATGTCAGGACGTTTTGTAGAACAATTGTGCAGTGGCCGCTACGGAAACCTGCTTTTGTTTTGAATTATGGCATCTCCTGTTCACTGCCATCCCGGGATCAATTTCATGATGGAAATGGAGCTCTTGCTGGCAGTAGGAATCTCTCCAGGTCATCTCCCGCACTTGGAATTTAATCACTACCGCCACACATCCAACCTATAAATCGGGCAGTAAAGGGAACCTCTGACGGGGCCAATATGCCCAGTTTATAGCACTCTCACTTTCCATGGCACGTTTAATGCCATTCCATCCCCTTACAGTTTCTTCACGCTCAAATACAGTCACTTATATATCAATGCGTGAAGAACAACATTCCACATATACGAGTCAAAATTTTAAAATTTCATCTCTATAAAACTTTGGAGCTGGTGTATCTCGTACTTGTATATGGAGCTCTCAGCAATGATGGGGTTTCCAAGCTCACATATCCTTCTATTGTATATCCTTAGAAATACCAAATTAAGTTAAAATATTGCCTTGTATGGCAGAAGCTATATCCGATATCCTCTAAGCGCTCTTTCTCCTTACATGTCCGTATCAATGAATGATCCCTTTTGAACGGTTTCCACTTTTGTTGCCTCGACATCCTTTATACTTCTCATGCTTTCACTTTTACGTTTACGGCTGTATGTGTATGCCTACAAATTCTTAATTATGCCAGGTTGTGGCAGACTTGTAAGAAGCAATTTTTGTTACCCACGGAGAAGCAATTTGGTCTCAATATTTTACTGTAAAGTATGAAATTATTTATTGTGGTCTGTTTGTAAGGCATTTTTATATGATTCTAGATAATTGTAGAGTACTTTCTCATTGCATATTTTTGATACCGAATAAAATCAATGATTTGTATATTTGGCAATTTCCTTCTATTGGAGGACGCACCTGGTAAAAACAACAGACGTGGCACATGGCCGCAGGAGAGTCTCTTATATTTTTAACTGTGTTTGAAAAGTTCAGTTAGGTTAGGGTGCTCTTTGGAGGCGGTACGATAGGGCTGTAGCCACTCCGTTTTGTTTTTCTGCTCGTCACTATTCACTATTCACTATTCAAGTAATACTGACGCGCCGAGACAAGTGTTTAGGAGTTCATTTCATTGCGCTCATGGAAACAGCAGTAATGTGCATATAACCATGCGGGATATAATCCAATCTTCAACTTTCGTGTTGTGTGTGTCAGCCGAGTCTAGGTTCCCAAGAGGTGAAGTTGGGTAAAGTGTAACTTATACATTCTATTCCCTTCCCTTCATTGTTCCATTGCTAGTCTATCGCAGATTAAAGCTAAGGTAAACAGATTTTGGTATTTACGGCATATCTATAACACTACCTCGCGAAAGGCCATAAAAACTTTTAAAATCACTTCATGAAACAGCAACTTTGAAGTACATTTATGTTTGAACTTCAAAACAAACACATGTTTTGAAAAACATTAGGGGCCATACTTATTTATATCGTAGTTGCATTATAACTTGTATAGAAAAATTGTACTAGCATTACAAAGAATGTGTTTAGTGCTAACTTCAAGTACCAGCCACATGGCGTTTTCTTAGTTTTGGTCTCAAAAATTATTTTATTGTTGTAATACAGAAAGTAGCTATTGCAGAGCTGGCTATGCGTTCTCTGCCAGATATTCTCTAAATGGTCGCAACGTGTCCATGTGTTACACAAAGAATAAAATGACCGTTGTTTAAACATTTATGTGGCAGAATAGGTAGGTACGCAAAAGCGAAATCGCCAGGCGGAACAGTTGAACGTATCGTTTATCGGCTGCATGCAGCACTAGAAGACCTGAGAATTTGATTGCTACAACGCACTGTGTAAGATTCCTTACTGAACGGTCCAGAGTCTGGAAACTGCAGCTCCAGGTAAAGTTTGACAAATTGCTTTTCACAGTCTTGCTTGTTGGCAAGCCAT
Organism: Clitarchus hookeri; assembly: GCA_002778355.1. Taxonomy (NCBI): domain Eukaryota; kingdom Metazoa; phylum Arthropoda; class Insecta; order Phasmatodea; family Phasmatidae; genus Clitarchus; species Clitarchus hookeri. The sequence continues at coordinate 128,706 of NQII01001119.1, read as the reverse complement.
TTTGCTTGCAGGTACGGCTGGAGTTAGCGATACGCACTGTGCCATTTGTTCAAACTCGCTAAACGTTTCAAATTCTTTCTTGTTCTATTCTCTGTCAGAGAATATTATTTGGGGTTTTATGGGGCAAAGTCATTTTTATCGCAGCACGCTAACATTTTAATTACATGTTTCTATGTCAGTTCAAGGTTAAATAATGCCTTTGTCACCGTTTCTGTAATTTTGTTTATTTACCCAACAATGTTTTTAATACTTCTGCCAAACTCTAATTTTAAGCTTTTTTGGTGGCCAGTTTCTGAATACACATTGATCATGCTTAACTAATGCGCAAAGTAGGTATTTAAAATAGTTTTAGTTTAAATAAAATGTTAGTTATTTTATAAATTATTTTATCTTTGGTTTTTCTGTAATAGTTAACTTAATTTCATAAAGTATTATGCGTTTTAATGTGAGAGGTTATATATATTTATACTGCATTATAAATTGTATTACTGATGGTGTTGTACCGGGCGACTTGATATCTCTGATATTAATTTGGCTTTCGGAAACGCACCCTACCTCCTTTCTCTCTGTAACCATTATGACGTGTTGTAGCAAGTTTTTGGTGCTCTGCATTTTATCTTTATTTAATGGCGTAATCCTACATTTATTAACACTTTTAGTAAGCGGATTGTGTTTTTCTTTTATGCTCCCACCTAAATAATTTGTTATTTTGCTCGCGTCTGTAATTTTTATAGCTAATATTTTATAATTTTACGGTTCTCCAGATTGGGTTGCCAATTCCGCGTTGAAGTTTGTCCACGACTGTGGACTCGTGGTCTTGTGGGTGCGTAGGTGTCAGTTTGATGCCACTTTGATGCAGTGAAACACTTTTATGACGTTGGTGAGGGTGCACTCCCAATATTGAGGTTGAATAACAGGAATGTCAGCTTATTTATTCTGCACGTGCATGATCCGTCATACAGCGCATCAAGTCGCCTGTCCAACATGACCTTCTTGATTTTTACAATCACGTATTTTCATCAATTATTTAATCTCCGAATTTAATTATGAAAGGAAGATACATGTTGAGAATGGCATAACGTAAATATTTTTAATGTGTATTTTTTTTTTTGCGGAATCCCGATAAATTTAATAATAATAAATAATGTTTTATTTTTAAATTCTTCATATGGAATTAGTTTTAAATTATTTTAATATGTTAAACTCGTACAGTGCATGAGTTTATCACCATGAAATTAGTAACTAAAATAGTATATACGTTAACAAGTTAAAACAATTTATATTTTGTTATTTTTTGATGCCATTAATAAAAAATTTTACCTGAATGAATTAGTTATTAATTTTTTTAAATAACTGTTTACCATTAAATTTAATACCTTTGTATTTCAAACCTTCGTAATGAAAACATATATGGTCTTGGACGTGTAGTATTTGGTGTTCATTATTTTGTAAGTGTGAAGGTGCTGGCTGAAGGATAAAGGCTTTGTCCACTTAATGTGTCGAGTCATATTGTACACAAGCAATGATCCATCGGTGCTTCCTTCCACACTTTTCGTGCTTGTGTACAATTGTGTACTTTCTGTGCACGGCTATGTTTTGTCCGTGTTGTTGCGTGCCTTCCCTTTGTTTGGGCCTTTTGTTTTGGGATTTCGGTGTCGGTGACACAGGAAGGCACATAGCATGTTTTGGGTAAATTTAACCTGGTTTAACCTAGGGTATTTAAGTGTTGTTTTATTGTGTTTCCTTTGTTTCTTGTTAATTTGTATTGTTTGTCCCCTCTGCTAATCATGGCAATGCCATTACGAGTACACCACCAGAGATGTGCAGCCACCCGAAAACACTGCAGTGTCTTTGAGGAGCGCTTTACATGCGTCCATTAATACTGACACCCCAGTCGATTTAAATTACTTGTCTAACACAAGTCTTGAAATTGAATATCGCACTTGTGATTCTAAAATAATTTCCCTCCAGGAAATTTCGATAATCTTGGCGATTATTTCAATCCTTCATTTTAGGCTCATACACTTGAGGAAGCGTGCTTAAAATGTGTTAACAAAATGTTCTGATCAACTTTTTTGAAATTCGGGGTCAGTCCCTGAACAATATTGCCACTCAGGCGCAATGCTTTTTTGATGTTATTGAACATATTGAAGCTAATGATTCCCACAGGCGTTTATCTGAAGATGTTTAAATCTCTGCGGTTACTGATCAGCTTACTGCTCTTGGTGTCAGTGCTGTACCTAACACCATTTCATTTTCAACTATTACCCAAACTGTCCTAGTTGGTAACCATTCCACATCCATCACTGTATCAATCAGGATTACTAGAAATCCTGTGATACGATAAAGGTATTGTAATTTTATATTATAACTGAAACTTTCTATGCTTATATTACTTTCAAGAATCGAAAAATTTCGCCAACTCGATTGACCATAGGCAAATATAGCAGAAAATCTTGATAATTAATTTCGTTAACGTATTTTACAAAATACCATAGCAGTTAGTGTCTTGCTGCCTTTGTGATTTGGTGAGGCATATTTTTGACGTTACTCAAGTGTTCACAAATGACTCACAAACGTTGAGTGATATGAGTACTATAATAATTATTATCGGCCCATGGGGAAATGTGACGTTTTCGCACACAGATAACCGCCAATAGCGAAAGAAAAACGGCAGACAGGCATGCACATACGCAGCAATTTTCTTGTAGCAGTCAGTCAACCTTCACGCTATAATTCGCTGTTTCTACCTATAAGCTGCAATCTTGTTCATATTCGAGGCAAGGCTTATGGTTTACGAGTAGTCAATGTTTACCCCAAGAGCATGTTACACGATATACGGTGCTTGTTTCGATGTGGGCTTGTTGTAAACTCAGTCCTCTTAACATTGAGGTCTTGAGAGCATACGAGGGTGAAACGAGGTGAGTATTGAGCAACGCCGGAATGTAAGTGTGGGGCAAACGGGAGATCCACGAGAAAACCCGCCGACCAACTGCGAGAATTTTGGTGCTTCCCCACCGGGAATTGAACCCGGTAGTCTAACCACTGAAACACCGTGACCCCCACCCCAAAAAAAAAACAATTCAGAATGTACCTCTTTGTCCAACTGTAGGCTATTCACGGTAAACTGAGCACTTTTGAAAGCCCTCTTATTTGGAATAATAGTCAATAAATATATTTTATTTTATCATTAGACGTTAACTTCCAAATTAGGTTATAAATACACACTATTCATTCCGTATATGGCAATATTTATTTAAAAAGGTCGTTAAGGAATAAAAAAATGACTGAAAGGAAACATTAACTAGCGCCCCAAAAGTGCTCGCTTTACTGTGAAAAGTCTATAGCTATTGACCCTAAACTGCAGTGCAGACAAGACAAGGGAACTACCAACTACGAACTACGAACCCGTTTGGCAAAATTTGGCAAAATGAATATTGTTACATAAATACGAGTTCGTAGTTCAGTCGTAATGCCTGCACTGCTGTGTAAGGTCAATAACTAGTGGCGTATGGAGTAACTTTAGACACTTTCTTTTTAAGAAATATAAATAAGCCAGAATAACCATTCAGTATTACGGAGGATTATTCCGCTTATTTTCATGTGTTTCAATAAGTTCTGAAATGAAGTCGTGAAAATCTTATCTAATTGCAAAATGTAATAGAGTTTGGAAAATATCTTGCGAAATTTTCCAATCCCTCGTCATACCATATGAGGAATAGCATCATAAAAAAAACACTAAGAGCTCATGTCACAAGCCATATTGAATTTTTTATTTATTTCTTCTTTATTCTAATTTGGGAGGATTTCTGAAAATATGCGGCTATATAAGCTAAGCTAATAGCATTATCCATCATTACGGACATAATATTTGAACTACTAACGATATTTATGGAACAATTAAATTAATACAACATTTTATATGTTAATTCATTCTCACACTTTAATGACAACCAGGGAATTCCCATTGAAAATCAGCTACAAAAATTTGCACAGAACAATGAAATGTAATACTTCTATAATGAAACATTTTCAATACTGACCCTAACTTTTCTGTTATGATACTAAAACGAATAGTTTCTGTATAAGGGATTATTCAGCCTCTTAATTTGCATGTGGAAACCATATACATTAAATGCATATCTAAGGTGTAAATACCGCATCAAAATTGATCATCGCCAAGCAATTTAAGCCAGTAACGTAATCTCAACTGTAATNCAGTGACCAGACCACTCGCCTCCCGCCAAGGTGAGCCGGGCTCAGTTCCCGGCTGAGTCATCCGAATTTTTGCATGTGGGAAACGTGGCGGACATTGCCGTTGGACGAGGGCTTTCTCGGGGTACTCCCGTTTGTCCTCCGTCCTTGCATTCCGCCACTGCTCTATGTTCACCTCATTTCCCCCTCACCACCACTTAACCGTTGTTAATGGTCTGCCAAAAGTCATCAATCTCTGTCTCTCATTTTATATGTGCAGAATGTGAGTATGCCAAGTGCAGATATGGGAACGTAGGTATATAAACTTCCATTGAAATTCGCCAACAAATATTTTAGAAACCTGTATTAATTAATTAATTTTTAAGAAATACAAACTATGGCAATAAATTAAACCCATGGCATACATGAGATTAAGGTCCATCTATGACATAATAAAATTATTCTGTTATTTTTTGTTTCGTTTGCAACCCTACTATGATCATTTCTCAATACATAAAAAAAAAAATTTCATAGAAATTACTGTATTCGTAAGGAAGTACGAAAATCTCGTCAAAAACAAATCACAAACTCACCTTACTACGTAAAGTTAAAAACATAACCACGACACATGCATATATGAAATGATTTAGCGTGATGATCTGGACGTATGGAATATTAAATATGCGTGAGAGGTTTTCAGCGGCGATCGGGGCAAAATGAGGTGGAGATTGAGCAACGGTGGACTGCAGTGATGGGAGAACCGGCAGCGTCTCGAGAAATTCTACCGGCCAAGAACGTTGTCCCCGTGCGAAGATAAGGACGTGACCCCACCGAAAATCGAAATGGGTTCGCCGCAATGAAAGGCCAGTAGTATATAGTGTAGCAACTACGTCATCCCAGCCTATGTGGAAATCGGGAGTAACTATCGGTACTTCATTACTATAGTCCAGTCACGGTTACTTACAACTTTTCTTAAGTCATGCCATAGTTCTACTTCCACGATATCCCTCCGCCCCATGCAAACAAAGCTTAACCAAGTATATGAAATTACACCAAAGAGATAAAGCACCGTATTCGTGCGCACTCGGTGTAATAACATTTTGCATGAGAATAATTTCTTACCAGGCATTACCAGGACATCAATTCTCTCTATATTTCATTAATATTTATTGTAAATTAGATATTATAATTTATGTACAGAAAAGTTTAATTTAACCAAAAATGACGTGATTTTATGCTCACATAAGTACACAACGCTTAAGATACGTGGCATTTTTAGGACACAACTGAACACGTCGTAAACAGGGATATTCTTTAAAGGTTTGATTCAAAAAGTGTGAAAAAACCGTGAATATACTGTAGAAAGTAAAACGTACGTGAAGATTTACGTAATGGGGAAATATTGCAGCGGTTAAAGAAACCTTCACAAAATTCCGAGCACATTAACATTTCCAACCCGCAACAAAAAAAACATTTTTAACCATAAAAAAAAAGTAATATAGGAAAACTGGAAATAGCACAGAAAATTTCGTAACACCACGCCAGAAGAAAATTATCCGATATAATTTCAAACATAGTATGTGTTCTCCTTAAAGACGCTATTATCTATGGTAAAAACAACTGCAAGAGGCGTTGGTAAGATCTAGGAAGCAAATACATTTTTAAGTTTAAATATAGAGGACTGAAGGAGAGAGAGTGAAGAGAGTTAGGCGGTTCTTAACATAAAGGTCTTGACAGCCGATGAGGGTGAAGCGAGGTAAATATGGAGCAGCCCTGGAATGAAGGCCCGGGGGAAACGGGAGATGCTCGAGAAAACCCGCCTATCAGCGGCATCGTCCGACACGATTCTCACATGCGAAAATCCGGGAATGGCCCCGCCGGGAATCGAATCCAATTCGCCTTGATGGGAGGCGAGTAGTCTAACCACAATATCACCGCGACCCCTATAGATTAATATAAAAATGTTTCACTTAACATTTATAAAATTAAACTCATTTAAGTGTATTCATTATAATTTATAGAGATAAAATTCCAAATGCCACACTCACGAATTTTGGCATATAAAAATTTGTTTTCTTAAAAAATTCATGCGAATATATAGATATTTTGATATTCGTTATTTTTTACGTCTCAATAAGTTCTTGGTATAAAAATAATGATAAGTACTAGAACTGACGCCAAAAAATCATAGGTTGACCGAAACATAAGTATAGAATGAGCGCCTTCGAATGGAGGGTTGGATGTGTATCACAGTTGGTTAGAATCAGTGGATCCGATCAAAAGTTTTTTAAATGAAAATAAGTCGTACGCGCGTACACACATGCCACGATTCCGAAAAACAAACTCGTCNAGCTCAAAACGCAACTTGTGGTGCGTCGCTGCAGCCACCGAAACCCCCAGATGAGAGTCCAGCGCGCTAAAAACATCTGGAACTTGATTCGAGTCCAGGAAATGTATTACAAGTTTTTTTTTAATGTGTGGAAAGGCTTTGGAGTAACGGCAAAGGGGGAGGAGTTCCGTTGTGAAGATACGGCTCGCATTAATTTGGTCGGCCGGACGACATTGCACGCAGCCTCTCTGCGGACGTCGACGCAAATAGACGCCGCTGCGCCGATGTATCGACGCGATGACGTAACCGATACGCCGTGTTAGACACCCCCCTCGACCCCCTCTCTGTCCTTCCTCATCCCCCTTCCGATTCCACTTCGTCCTCATACCCGCCCAACCCCCTTCCCAACCCAAACCCATTTTAGACCCGATATCATGTTCCATTCCGGATCATTACTCGCCAGTTTCCATCACGCGAGGGTTGTTTTTTGTAGGGTTGGTTCAAGGGGTGAGGGGTTGTGGGATCAGGGCGAGAGTTCCGATACTCATGCGTCCACTGGTGTTTTTTTATTGGCCCGTTGAGTCGTTGGTCGTGTAGAGACGCCGAGACAACCAACCACTCCTCTCCTGTCTCAGTGACACCCTTTACCCTCCCCGACCATGCTTTTTTTTCTTTAAAGAAAAACGGGCATGTGTGACGCACAAGTATTCTCTAGTCTGCCCGCAAAAGTTGTGTTATAGATCTTGCATCGCAAGTGTCGGTTTTACAATACCGCGCTTTGGTACCTCAATTTGGTTTCAGTGGTCACTAGCTAGAAAGTACAAAATGCTTTGCAACTTACGTATCACTTCCAAGGAATGTTTAGTGTGATGCAATTTGTAATGAACATAAGGACAGAAATAAAAATATGTTATAGTATTACGCAACTCGCGAATATCTACATACAGGATGAGTCCAGCAGAGATAGAAAAGAAAATGCAGTCTCCGAAAAATAAAATAGAGTTTCACCAGGAGCACAAGAAGCACGACTGAAGTGTGGACGTTGGATGAGTGAGTGAAGAAACGAGGAGATCCCCGAGAAAACCCGCTGGCCAGAGAAAATCGTCCGGCACTAATACCACGTGCGAAAATCCGAGTGTGACCCCACCGGGAATCGAGCCCGGTTCGCCTTAGTGGGAAGCGAGTAGTCTAACCACTAGACCGCCGTGGGCCCCTGGACGTTGGGAATATGTTCGTGACAGACAACTACACTGCACGTCTACAAGAGTCCGCGTGCACCCGCAAACACGACAAACCTCCCAGCGAGCAGATGTATGCTAGTAAGCACTCTCTCTCTCGCCGTTCCGATCGCTAGCGTCTCGAAACAGAAGCATGGAACATGCTTCTGTTAACGTGCGCGCTCTGGTCTGTGGCAAGTAGGGTGAAACTCCAGATTTTGGAGAGAATCGTGTGGTCGGTAACAGAATTCTTGCTTCGCCCGGTGACTATTGTTCAGGTGCGGTTGTTTTTGCGGCGTCTGTTTTATCGCTGATGGGGTTTATTTGGAGTTACAACGTTTCTGCGGAATTTTTTTTTCCCCTGATCTGCACTGAAAGTCAACAAGTAGTACTAGTATGTTAGCCGTGAAGAGAAAGAAGTGGAGTAGAGCGGAGTGGGAATGTTTGGGCGGCTCTTAACAACGAGTGCTTGAAAGTCGATGAGGATGAAGCGGGGTGGATATATATATGTATATATATATACACATACATATATAACAGGCCCGGAATGCAAGGAAGGGGGAAATATGAGATACCTGAGGAAACCCGCCGAACAGTGGCCCCGTCCGGCATGATTCCCACCTGCGGTAATATGGGAGTAACCTCACCGGGGATCGAACCCATTTCACAGATGAAAATAAGGGATTTTAGTTTAGTTGATTTCTTAAAAACTTGCCTGTTTCTATAAAACGTACTAATAGATTAGTTTGTTTTATAATAATATTGTTTTATATTTTATTTTACTACACGTATAATCTCCGGTATTATTATACACTTGTAATGCCATTTCCTGTATTAAGTTATGTTGAATTTATAAAACATGAAATACTTTCTCTAATAAAAGTTATGCACAAAATATATTTTGCAAACCTGTTATATGTTGACTGCCAAAACTAATAAGAGGTAAATATGTGTTATTGCAGAATTCGAAACGAGCAGATTTTAAGTACGTAACCAATTCGTACTTGCAGGTTGTAGCTTTTCTTTAATCACAGTAACTTCAGTACACGAGACGAAATTAGGCGAATAATAATCATGTACAATGTGTATATAATGTATGCAATTTCGGTGACGCGATTTTTAAAGTGCGTTCACAAGACTTGCTTTACTGTTGCACCGCCTGCAGGGGCTGCAACCGAAAATACAGTTCACAACGCAACGATTGCTTATCAACAGGCGCCTTATGAAGCAGTTTTGACTCGCACACACACACGCATACACATATGACAAACGCTTGCATTTCCTGAGCTGTGGTTATGAATGAAATATTATTTTAGTCCCCTATAACTCACATGAGCCTTGTCATGTATGTTCTGTAGTGTAAAATTAATAGCTAGGTGGACATACAACGTGTTTCTAAAACATGGAGGCAATCTTCGTTAGTGTATTTCTGACGAAAATATAACACTAAAATATAAGTGCCACTTTTCTCGTCGGATGATATCAAGGGAGCTATACGCCCCTGAAAAATCCTAATTTTAATTGCCTTACTCTGTGTTGTGGTTTACCTACCTTGTATGTAACACACGTTCTGTTATGAATGTTCAACATGAATTATCTCACAAATGGTTGACCTGAGAGTGTTCTGACAATTTTGGCAGTATGTGAACCACTTTTTAATGAGTTCTTCATGTTTTACAGTTGGCTTCAGTGCTAAAAGAAAAAACCAACATATAGTCAGCTAGATTTTATTATGTAATATATTATGTATTGTAAACTCTGTCGTGAAATATATACCAAACACTTTAATAATCGTGCCGGACGATGTCGCTGGTCAGCGGATTTTCTTGGGATCTCCCATTTCCCTCATCCCTTCATTCCGGTGCTGCCTCATACTCCCCTCACTTCACCCTCATCGGCTCTCAAGACCTCGCTTTTAACAGCCGCCCAAATCACTTATTTCCCCGTGTACATTCATTGAAGAATGTGGTCTCAATTACATAGTTTTCCAAAGACTTTACTTGTAGCCTGTTGCTATTTCAGTGTTTCGGTAGGTTACGGTTTTGCAGTACCAGTAATGTAGCCCAAACATTGAGGAGGTTAGATGCTGTCGATAAACTGTACAGGATAATGGATTACATCATCCATTTTTACAACTGTGTCCACAGAAATGCACACCATTTCTACCCCATTGAAGAACATCTTAAGCAAATTATGTAAAGGATCTATCATATTTCTAAAGTTGCTCGGTGTAACATCTTCTTCTATGGCAACGTTTTCCAAAACTGTTATTTATTGATTCATATTAAAACTGTAAACTAAATATTGGATAAACATTTATTTTTTGTTCTGAGTATTTCTGATATTAATGCTACTAGAAGATATTCAAGATAAGTTGAATATCATTAACGTCAACAAAAGCTCTGATTTGTACGAAAACCAAAATTAAACAAACATCATCGCCATTGTTACATGAGATTTTCACAGTTCTCAAGGCGATTTGCAAGTTTTTCGTTCTGACAGTTCTGGTGGCAAAAAAAAAAAAAAAAAAATCAACAAGCAAATTTGTAACTGAATGATTTTGTTAGTGTGCAGTTTGCATTAGCACTTTATCTCAATTCATATTCCATCCAAGATGATGAGTGAAATTATTTACCACTGTATAAAATGTGATTTAAACACGTAAATACAATGTCTTTAGAAAAATGAATACAGCGCAATTTTTTTCACTGACCGCGCAATTAATTTAAAATGGGATAGTTAATTTTTTTATCCTTCTCGGTTCTGACAAACATGTCTGCAACTGTAAAGGAAATAAAATATTTTGTTTCGTAGTACGATACTGGTATCATTTGTATTCACACATTTGTAATTTTATCAGTTTTAACAAAATGTATTGGTTTGAAATTTACAGGCATGGAAACGATACAATGTAGGTGACATAAAATTGAAAACACATTTCACACTTGTTCGCCTTATTAGGAATTTGAATTTCTTGTAATCCAGAAACTCGTTTTTAGGTATTTATGTAGCCAATTTTTGAAAGAATGAGCTATTGAAAGATACCTAGAACATACTTTTTGGCACTTCTGACATTATTAGCGGCATAAATAAAAAAAATACTGAAATTATTGTTTAGGTTTTTCGAAGCAAGGAGGATAACGATACATTATTGGATTAATAAGCTTGATGCGTAACACATATTGGAAATATGCATTAGAAGCGGCGCTGTCACAACCCTCACCACCCTCCCCCCACCAGCTTAAACCAGTGTAGGGCCTCCTGGACGACACATGCTACCCGTTAACGCTTGCTGAGGTCAAGCCAAGGTGGGGTAGCACTTTCCACTCACGGGCCTCTCCCCCACCCCCTAGCAAACTGTGTGATACTTGTACATGCCTAAGAAATGGCGAGATATGCTGGCAATTTCCGCCCACGAGAGAAATTAAAACATGTGCAGAACACAGAGAATAAGCTGACAGCGTAAGGCAGGGGAAATTGGCCCACAACACCCCCTGCCCCCTCTACCAACAAGAGGCCAACGCATGGATGAAGTGTTCATTGTTCAAAGCCTTCTTCCCCTTCCTCCAACAAGGGAGGCATGTGTAGGAATCTAGGGAGGGCGCCCAGATAGTTTAAAAGCCGTTTTTAGAAACAAGGAGGGCTCAGTCAGGTAAGTCAGGTAAGTCAGGTCAGTCATATCGGGGCAGTCGGAAGCTGCGATACTCCGCGCCGGGAAGATCAGTTGAATCAGTGGAACCAGATCAGTTAGAATCGCACGCCGAGAGAGAAAGTCTGTGCAGCAGTTAACCGAGGCCGGGAAGATCGGACCCCAGCTAAGTGAGTCAGTCGCATCAGTCAGTTATGTGAGAGCAGTTAACCCTGTCAGTTTAAATCAAGCATCGAGAGAGGAAGTCCATCGGGACGCCGAGAGGCCGCGGGGTTCGGGCTCTGGCAGAGACAACCAGAGCCAGTGTTAAGAGGTCAGCCATATTGGGACAAACAACCAGTAATTACCCGCGCTGCGGGGTGCAAGGTGAGAGACAGTGCGGAGAGTAAGTCAATCAGGATACCCCATCGCCAGACGGCGACGAGCGGCAGGTAGCACGGCGCTCGTAAGCACCACAACAGGACGTGCATGGCGTCAGGCATTGGGAGCCAGAACTTGGAAGTCAGCTGAGTCAGTTACAATCCCACACCCAGAAGGCGGAGTCGAGTGGTGAACTTCAACGAGGAGTGCCACATCGAGCGAGTGGGAGTAGTCCAGTGCAACCCCGCGCCGAGAGCCGGGGTGGGGGCCTGCCAAGGGTTCCTCGCCGGGACGTGGTAGGGAGGTAATCAGTCAGTTATAACCCTATGCCGCGAACGGTACTCGAGTGGTGAGCTTCAACGAGGAGCACCACGTCGAGAGGAAGACATCTGAGTGCAGCACGTCAACTACAGCCATTCCGAGGGTCTGCAACTGGGCCACCCAACTCACCAGATCTCAACTACTGCCGGAACAACTACCCCACAAGAAGTACAGTTAAGTAACAACATCGTCACTCAGGGACGTGTCCTGTCAACTAATGCCCTCACAGTGTCGGAAACGTTAGCCATAACACTGTAATCAGCCCTTTAGGCCAAGAACTCGCAGGGTCGATAACGTATGAGTTCATTCTCGGTAAAAGGTGCCGAGAAAGTATGTGTACTTCACGCAAAAGTGCCAGGAATCTGTGTATGAATTCCCGTCAAATAAACCTGTTTAAAACCAAGACGTGATGAAGTCATTGTTTTATATACCATCAACCTTCAAGGTACTATATAGTCTGTGCCATTTAACATTAACTGAGATCCTATGACCCACAGGTGGGGAAGAGCGTCAAGTTATTGAGGAGTAAACAAAAATTCGATTTACACTTTCCGCCCTCTCAGGGCTTGAAATTCAATAACTCGCGAAATTATTTTTTAATCATTTTTATAGTTAACCTTTCAAAGCAAACAGCATAACGGTATCTAATGGTGTTAATGAGCTGTTGACGAGTACTCGAAACACACATTTTGCCCCTTTCCATTCCCCTTAGGAATATAATTTCAAGAAATCCTAAAACCGTTTTTCGGCATTTGCATAAGTGGCCTTCTGAGGTAAAGGGAATAACGATATCTAATGGGGTTAATGCGCTATTGAGGAGTCCTCTTAGACACATTAGACCCCTTTTAACCCTCTTAGGGAAAGAATTTTAAAAAATTCCTAAAATCAGTCTTTCAGATTTTGTATCAGTAATATTTTAAAGTAAAGAGGATAACGATATCTGATGGCGTTAATGCTTTATTTAGGAGTCCATTAAAAAAAATTATTTATTTTTGTTACTTAGAAGCAAAATTAAAAAAAAAATCTTAAAATTGCTTTTTATGTGTTCATATGAGTAACCTTTTGAAGCTAAGGGTACAACGGTATGTTGTCGGGTTAATGAGCTATTGAGTAGTTAGTGCTCGAAAACGCATCTTACTTCATTTCACCCTCTTACAGGTCAAATTTAAAAAATCCCGAAATTACTTTTTAGACATTTGTATACGCCAATATTTTCAAGCAAAGATCATAACAATCTCCTGCGTGTTTAATGAGATATTACTTCGATAAATCCTGTAATAAATGTATTACTTATTTACATAGCCAACATTTCTAAGCAAGGAGCATAATTATATGATATTAGGTGAATGAGTTATTGAGGAGTACTCAGAATAACATTTTAAACCTTTCTACGCTCTTAGGGACTGAATGCCGAAAAATCCCGAAATTAATTTTCCAAACCATTTATATAGTTAACATTTTAAATCAAAGAGGATAACGATATATTATGGGGTTAATGAGCTATTGTGGAGTCCTTTAACACTCGCGTTATCCCTTTTCGCTCTCGTAGGGCTCCAATTATGAAAAAATATTTTTTAATTGGTGCATGCATCCTAAGGGGAAGCCATCCCTAACATTTTCTGTTTCCGAGTCCAGCGGTTTGGGCTGTGCTTTTATGAGTGAGCGAATAAACAGTCAGTCAGAAACTTCATTTTATTCATTGACATATTTACGCTTTGCTATGCTTCATTCGTATATTATTAAAACAAATTATGAAAGCGTTACTTTTGATGTATCGTTTTATTTCAAGGTGTGGTTTTGAATTTCAATTCAGTACCAATACAATAAATACATTAGGGTTTCAAATTCGTAACAAATTTCTTTATAAACAGTGATAAAAAATTCTGATAACAAACGTGGATAATAAACCGGCTGATGCATGAAGACAGATATCAAATTCAATTTGTATAACTTATTATTCAGAATTACAAATTGGTGATTTTGAAAATATATTTCCACCTATTAGCTTAATGTACAAAATAGTGATACTACTTTTAATAATACTTAAAATACCTAATACTAATAGTATTAACAGTAGCTGTTTGACTACTTTATGATTAGAATGTGCATTACCAAATCTCAATGAAAGAATAACAGAAACCACAAAATATATGGGTGAACATATAACTAGTAATTAAAACTTTTCACCAATTTATAATGAGAAACTAATAATACGCGAAGAATTGAACAATTTAATGAAACAGTTTAACGAAACATTAAATGAACTGGAAAAGAATATTGTAAAAATTAAGCGGGGGTGATCATGAAGTAATAAAAATCGTAGAAAAGTATATAATGAAAAATATATTTAAAAAACTTAATCATGCCCTTCTAAAATAAACATTTCTATGTGCAGAAATAAATTCTTGTAACTTGAACTTAATATTATGTAACTTTATTCCTGTGTTTATACGTACTATAAAGCTTGACTCGAAATTACTTTACAATGGTTTCGAAATGAAATAAAATTAGTTTTTATTTAAAATATTTTATGTTATGTCGTAGATTTTTTATGACCACTTAAACAAATAGTTGCAGTTGTGAATGCTAAAATTGCAGTAGATCCATGGCACAAGAAGTGACCAGTTATTAAATCGTAGGTGTGCCATCAGCAACCAGTAGAATTTCCCAGGGAAGGGCGATGTCCATATTGGTGGTAGTTTCCAAACTTGAACAGCGCCGACCATGATTTCATCTATTTCGCAACGTGTCAAACGTGAACGAGTACACTGAAGACCAGAACACAAGTATCTCTGGTATAGGCTGTTCATGGTAAAATGAGCACTCATAAGGCCCTAGTTACTTTTTCCTATCCGCCATTTTTTTTTATCCTTTAACCACCTTTCTAAATAAATATTGCCATGTAAGTTATAAACACAGTGTGTATATCCCACCACACTCGGAAGTTAACGTCTAAAGCTAAAATAAAATATATTTATTGACTATTACTTTAAAATAGAGGGCTTTTAAAAGTCCTCACTTTACCGTGAATAGCCTATACACCACTCAGTACACCCATGAAAGGCTGAACATGAAAACCAGTTTGGTTTTAGTAAAGTTTTCAAGGCCACTCGAGCCTCATTCTCTTTCTAACTATCGGGAGCCGATACACCGTAAAAATGTTTCAGTAAGCTTCCTGAACTGCAATGGAAGTAAATTTTTTTTTAAACCCGCCTATTTTATTGAACATTTACCATAAATATAGAACTTCTACTATATAAACTCGGGAACTTCACCACCCATATTGCCTTTACCTGAACAAATGTTACGATAGCTATCGTGGATGTATGGGATAGAACGTTGCCGTTCGCGGTTTCTCAATGCAACTCCTATACAGTAACGTCGCCAATCTGCGAACGTTTTCTTCGAGTGTGGAAACAATAAGCTGGGTGTAAGTTAGCATGGCACGAAGTGCCGTTATGAGGCGCCTGTCAGAATATCACCAACCTCGCTACGCCCTGCTAGCGAATGCTCACTTAATTTCGCTGTAGATAAGCGGAAAAGTGAACGAGAATCGCGTCCCGGGTATAGTCTATTTGCGGTATCTTCACACTTTTTTGGTCATACCTTTAAAAAAAGACGGTTTTTTTTGTTTTTTTTTTAATAATATGCTATGTGTTACAAGCTACTTCCGTTAACATGAAAGTAAAAGTATCTTATTTTTGGTTAAATCGATTATTTATTTATTTATTTATAAACTGTGGGTTAAAACGGTAAGAAGATAGGTATGTTGGTATCGCGTAGTAAGAAATAGTTATTTTTACAAGACATTAATTATTAAATTGGGTGCGCATAAATGCGATGCGTTGTCACTTTGGTGGTTACTTGGCTGGTTACTTGTTTTTTTTTTCCCCTTTAGACTTAATTAAGTTTTGTTTGCACGAGGTGGAGGAATAGCCTGAAAGTAGAACTTCAGCAGGCTCGGGGGGAAGTGTGAAGTGACCACGAGCGGACTACAACAGCGAACCAGACACAAGAGTTACTCTCTCGCTGCAGCGGCTGCACGTCTCCGCAACTCCGCCTGCTGGCTGCGCGCTCGACGACTGGACGCTGGAGGCGTGTGTTTTTTTTTGTGAGTTTTTTTTTCAGTGCGGCGATGACGCGGGTCGCCCCGCGGTCAACAAACACGCCTGGGATTTCCACCCTCCGCCACCACCTCTTCCTCCTGTCTCTCCCACAATTCCGCCTGACGAGAAGCAGGCGCCTTCCTGCGCTGAGACGCCGCAGGCTTCGACCTTGGGTGCGCAAATATACACTGTCGCGGAAGATTCGCCCGGGTGAGGGGAGAGGAGGATAGACCATTCCAGGAGTCTCTCTGGAGGATGGATCTGCTACCCACGTAGTTGTACCTTTCTCATCAAGAGAAAGGCTGCGACCCGATGACTCACTTTAAACTGCAAGGTCATAGTCGATTCACGGTTACGTACAGCCTTTCTGGAGCCCTGCTGAAGTTATACTTACAGGATATTCCTCCACCGTATGCAAAACAAGTTTAATAAATTATGCAAATGACCCCAAAAGGACAACGCACCGCGTTGGTGCGCACTCAGTTTAATAATATTTTCGCATATTAACCATTTCTTACTAGGCATTACCAACCCACCTATTCTCTCTCTGTTTTATTAATATTAGTAATAATGGGTTATGTTAATTTATAGATAAAATATAAGTAAAATATACTTTTATGTTACAAGAAGTATAAAACGCTTGTTTTATATTATATATTTAGAAAACAACCAGTCTCACATGGGGTGATTTTTCAAAGGTTTGATTAAATAAGTGTGAAGATACAGCGAATAGACTATACAGAGGCATTCTAAAATCATGAGACAAACATTGAGGAGTGGTAGAGCTCACTAAAACAAACAATTATTGTATAGTAATATATGGGCGGAAGTGACGCGTTGAGACACAAACACAAAAACATAACACATTAAAGGAAACATAAAATGTTCATTAGCAGCATACGTAACGAGTGATTCCGTACAGAAAATGTTAAAACAGTTGCTGGAAACGCATCCACCAACAGTCACGCATGCTTGGCGACCTCTACATATGGCGTGATTGGCTGACAATGGTGGCGATAGTTGAGGGCAGTCAAACGGCGCGCCAGTGACCTGCTGCATCAGCATCAGCATCACTCCACCGACGCTACCAAGCTTGCATTACTGTCGGTGGTAGCAATTTTGAGCAATTATTATAAACATTGCTGTAAAAAGGCATTTAGTGGCGACGTTGTAAATAAACACTGTGTTGCATTTAATGTGTTATTTTTGTGTTTGTGCTTCAACGCGTCACTCCAGCCCATATATTCCTATAAAATAATTGTTTGTTTTAGTGAGCTCTACCACCCCTCAATGTTTGCCCCTTGATTTTAGAATCATCCTGTATATTGTCTGACTTGGCAGCTACCACTCTTGAGACCGTTATCGTGAAATTACGAAAGTTATTCGTAAAACGTCATCCCTATTTCTTCGTGGATTTACGGATGCCTCATTTACTGTGGCGATAATAATTCCGTGTACCTACGGAAGTAATCGTATAACTTTATAATCTTGCCTTCCGTGGTATGATGTTCTCGTTCTGATGATCATGAGAAAATGTTATTCACACACTACTGTAAGAAAACCCCTTTCCGTTTTACATCTTGTTGCTGATTTTGAAATATCGCCGTCTGTTACAGGCATTTTGGGTTTCATTTTTTAGTTTTATCTTAAATGTTTTAAGGCGTGAATGCTCTGTCACAGAAACCAACATTTTCCGGTTGCAGCGAGCACGAACGCTTCGCGTTTCCTCTGCAATATTCGTGGCTAACGGAGAGGAATCTAAATTTTCTATTTACGAAAGTCAGTTTTGTGTTCCGCTACCGAGGACACCATTTCTGTAAAATACTCAGTTAATTTACGAAACATTTTACCGGTGAAACGGAATGATAATATTTTTTTTCGCACACTTATTATTTTGTTATTTCCAATTAACACTTCCGCTGATGTTATGCTTAAATACGTATATGTTTTTTAATAATATGATAGCTATGTTAGCAGAATAAGTTATTTAGTTACGCTACGTGCGTGTAACATTGGTAAATTGGTTTATCGTCGTGCTTATTTCTGTTCTTGACATTGTTTTTTTTTTNTACGCTACGTGCGTGTAACATTGGTAAATTGGTTTATCGTCGTGCTTATTTCTGTTCTTGACATTGTTTTTTTTTTTCAAATCTCTTATGTTTAAATATTTTTAGAATATTAATTAGTTGTAACATAATATTTTAAGGTTGCNTTTTTTTTTTTCAAATCTCTTATGTTTAAATATTTTTAGAATATTAATTAGTTGTAACATAATATTTTAAGGTTGCATTTATAAACATTTAATTTAACAAATTTTAAAGTGATATGTATAAATGTAGACAGTTTTAATAGTTGGTAGCATTGTGCAAAACGTAATGTTAAGAAGGATTTTTGAAAGTGGTCGAGATGTATAAGTCCTGTCTTCTTATTGTTACACTCGACTCTCTTCGTTATGCAATCTCATCCAACATGAAAGCCACGCACCGGCCCGATAGGGCAACACGCTGTTGTATAAACCATTTTCCAAAACAAAGTCGAAATGGCGAACGTCAGAACAAGCTGGACAATCCGCCGAGGTAGGGCTCAAACGTGGGTCCAGCTGGCTATTCATGGCGAGGAAAGGGTATCAGCAATCCTAAATTAAACTCCTCCTATCAATCACGCCACAACCAATCTGAATGAAGGGGCGAAGCAAGAGGAGGGGTGGGGCGAGAATAGCGGACAGGGCTCCGAACTACGGGAAGTCGCAGTCGGCGGGTGACCAGCGGGTTGGACGTCTGTCTTCCTCCTTCGCTGGACGGCAGCGAGGCGCACGCGTGTTCCAGTTTGGATAAGTCCGTTCTCCTTATTATCCTTCCTCGGAGTTTCCTCTAGCCCTACTCTCTGTAGAGCGAGGCCACTATTGTTATAGTAAATTGGTCTTTGTTTTTAAATCCCATTAACTTGTTGTAAATATCTTTAACTGGTATATTTTACTATATTCCTATTTCACAGCTCAACGCCCTCTTACTTAGCCTACCGACCTTAAAAAAAAGGGAAGCATAACACTATAAAAACTTCAAATTAGACTTTGTTGAAAATTGTTATAGTTTTTGGAAGATTGAGTTAGACACAGGGCTGCTGATGCAGCTTATTGTAAAAATAAGTAAAAGTATGAGTTTAAGTAGGTCCGAGTTTCAAGATATTAGTAGAGACCTGAAGAATTCGCGGATTCATTCTAGGACAAGCTAGAATTCAAAACACATGCGTTTATATTACTTAATCCATTGGCCCATGCCATATTTGACACTTCCTGGAGAATTTTGGTCCAATCATTGCCTTCCACTTAGACAGCAAGCAACCAATGTGCAGTTGGTGTCGGCATATTTGTGCATAAGACTGTAGAGTCTAGCCTGCAGGTCATTGAACTCGCGATTTTTTCCGGTCTCTAGATATTAGTAAATATGATATTTTGGGCCGACGGAGTGTGCTCAGCGCAATTGAAGAGGGCCTCGAGGATTATTTTTTGAGAAATTGATTCTCAAAACTACGTGTTAGGTGGTATATAGCAATGGGTTTGCTACCATGGTGTAAGATCCTCCTGTTCCAGAACAGCAACGAGACAGCTTTCAAAGCTAAGTAACGCGCTACTTTCAGTTGGCAGATGGCAGCAGTTTTATTTCATTCTTGTTAAGTTTGTTTTCAAGACTCTGATTAACAGTGTTTTACTGAAATTTCCTAAATTTTTGCCCACGCTTCCTTCAGTAGCGGATGTCTAATGACTCTACCGATTGAAATTATGAACTGAGCTAACACCGAGGCAAACTAAAATTTTACTGATTATGTGGACTAAGCTAAAGTTTGAGAGATATATAATTTTTAAATAGACACATACTTAAAATTATTCTTGGATTCCTTGTAAAGCACTTTAATGTGCTGCCAAATGTCAACTAAATCACTAACTTTCAGTTTAGATCTTTTAGTAGCATTATACTGCATATTTTCTCGTTACTTAACGCAGTCATTATTTATAGCGCGATAATTTTATTAGTAATAATTAAATGTTTCTCCACAAGTGCATGTGTTTTTGGTTTGGTATTTTTCGACAGTATATTTATTTCCAGTCATCCTCAAAGGGTTTTTCCTGTGTTCTGTTGTGAGTGTAATAAGTCTTACAGAGTGCAGCCAATGATTTTTGTGTTTGTTTCACACCTAAACTATTGGATTCACTGTCCATGCATTTATATTCAGACTGTTCATGCTGTGGATTCTCCGACACCCATGCCCTAAACTCTATACTCATAGTCAGTGCAGTTAAAATAACAACCCATCTCAGTATTTATATTCCTATATACACTAAGCATTCAAACGCTGTCCACGATTAATTGAGCACTTTTGAATACAACCTTTGGAAAATGTCACTGTCCCTGCCTGTATGTATTTTAACTGGCACAGTGACCAGCGTTCGCCCTGTAAAGATGNCCTTTGGAAAATGTCACTGTCCCTGCCTGTATGTATTTTAACTGGCACAGTGACCAGCGTTCGCCCTGTAAAGATGGTATATCGATGCAGGGAAAGTAGTTGCACGTCATAACTTTCAATTGAAAGTCTTAAGTAGATATTTGTAGATGCTGTAATTATTTGTTTTGCTTTCTGTTTTTTTTAATGTACGTAATTGTAAATTTGAGAAAATCTGTAAAATGTTTACTTTTCTAATAATCCCCACAGTTTTACTTAACCGAAGCATGACTAAANCCTTTGGAAAATGTCACTGTCCCTGCCTGTATGTATTTTAACTGGCACAGTGACCAGCGTTCGCCCTGTAAAGATGATATACCGATGCAGGGAAAGTAGTTGCACGTTATAACGTTCAACTGAAAGTCCTAGGTAAACATTTGTAGATGCTGTAATTATTTGTTTTGCTTTCTGTTTTTTTTAATGTACGTAATTGCAAATTTGAGAAAATCTGTAAAATGTTTACTTTTCTAATAATCCCCACAGTTTTACTTAACCGAAGCATGACTAAAGNAAATTTGAGAAAATCTGTAAAATGTTTACTTTTCTAATAATCCCCACAGTTTTACTTAACCGAAGCATGACTAAAGTCATTAGGCCTATGGCAATGTTAATTTTATATATGGTGCGGTGTAGTGATACACAACGTGCATATTAGTAGATCTCAAGCAGGTCTTCCATGAGTGCTCAGTTTACCACGAATAGATTATTACGAATCGGGGCACAAATCATGACTCTTGCACTATAGTCTATTCGCGGTTTCTTCACACTTATTGAATCAAACCTTTGAAAAATCACCCCATCTATAACGTGTTAGTTTGTTTCCTTTAATATGTCATTTTTAAAAAGCGGTTTATACTTTAGTTGACATAAAATAACATAAAAGTACTTAGTTTTTTGTTAGAGAGAACTTTTATTTGCATTTTATCTATAAATTACAATAATTCATTTATAATTAATATGAATAAAACAGCGAGAAAATAGGTATGTTGGTAATGCCCAGTAATAAATATGATTACACTGAGTGCGCATGAATGTGATGAGTTGCCTCTTTGGTGTAATTTTATAGATAGTAACTTAGGCTTACAAACTAGGAAATAAGAGTAATAATAAAAAGAACATACGCAACAATCGAGAGGAACGGTGAAACACTTCGGAAAATCGGCAGTTAACGTGACATTTATATTTAGGAATCAAACGTGGTTTTAAAACATTTTAAAAATGTATTAACCGACACGGTATTGCTAAAAAACTAAAAAAATTGTGCATCTTGCAAATACAGTGTAGGCTTTCTTATTTAAGAATTACACAGGACAAGTCAAACTATGCAAAACAGAATAAGTATTACGCATTTATAAAAATTCGCAAGAAAAAAGCTGCAAAAGTACTCGAAAAACAAAGCAAAAATTAAAATAATATCTGCACAAAAGTTATACTTCCAAGAAAACAAATAAAAATGTTCACAGACAAATTTATAATACCTTGAAGCATGTTGTTAGGGTTGAGTCCCGGTGTGAAATGCCTAACTAAGCATTTACCGAAGAGCAACGCCACAGAGTTCATCAACACCAGGCCGGAACCGAATTCAGCAACGATATAACAATGGCGCGAAGACGCCTCAGAAGTGCTGGAATATCAAAACGGCAGACTGAGGGTGATTGCAGCAAGCAGGGGAGAATGAACCGCACGACGCGTGGCAACAGGGGATCCGCTGAGCCAGTGCTGATCTAAGAGCATTTTACCTAAGAAGAGCAGTCAACCCGGAGGAGCCCGCCGCCGACGCGCAAGGGGAACCAATCAAATCACAGTACGTCAATAGTCACGTGGTGGGGCGAGAAGAGTGATATAGGCGTCTACGGCCGAGAGGGGTCGTCGTCTCCTACGAACTTCAGACAAGACCGCGGCTGTTCCTTGGGCCGTTTCCGCCAGAGGGTCCGGGTGCGAGGCTGGGGTAAGTTTCCTTCCTTTATATGTGATCCTCCTTCTTACTCACAACCTTCCTTAAGTCCTTCCCTTTCACTTCCGTTGGACTTAACTTTAATTGAATAACATTGTATAATCTTCCACTTTAGAGCAAGTAAAGTCTTATTTAATCATTTCAAACAATCCTTTTTAATTATCTGAGCTTATCCTGTTTTCCTTAATCTTAACCTTTCCTAAAGAATGTTATGAGCCACCCAGGCTCATAACAAATGGTGGAGGCGCCTTAAGAGCCCTACCAATCGACTAGCAAGCGAGTCAAACCCACCTCCTATATCCCCCACCCACCCACCCTCTTCGGATCACTCATTTATTAACTTTTTCTGCAGTACAGTTCCTGCACTAACCAGTAGTTGGGTTTAGTAATTGCATGTGCTTGGAGATTAATTGCTTATTCTGCTGACTATCATAATTGGGGAAGGTGTTAGAATGTATGTGTTACGTTGTACTATGGTGGAATAATTTACCCTCGTTCTCCGAAAAATCAATCTCCTTTAAAACGCATTTCACATTGTAAGAGCTTATCCGAAAGCAAGAGATAAGGACGCAAACGTAAATAATAATACACANGTTAAAACGCATTTCACATTGTAAGAGCTTATCCGAAAGCAAGAGATAAGGACGCAAACGTAAATAATAATACACAAACATGGCGGAAATACCGAAATTTAACTTAGTGATCCAACAACCACNAAATAGTAATACACAAACATGGCGGAAATACCGAAATTTAACTTAGTGATCCAACAACCAGTTCCGATAGAAAAATTTTACGGTAGTCAGGAAGAAGACATTTCGGAATTCTTAAAGGAATTTGAAATAGGAGCAGAAATTAACCAGTGGGACGAGGAAACGAAAATTAAAAGGCTACCAATATATCTAGTAGGTGCACCTAAAAGGGTGTATGAAAACATCATAAATAATATTCAGCCACATCTACTCACATGGGAAAATGTTACGTATGACCTTATTAATATTTTTGCCACTGACGAAACCATTGCTAAATATAAAAGACAATTGAACAGAAAGCGACAGGAGCCTAATGAATCCGCAACCCTACATGTACAAGAAATTATTTTTCTAGCAAATAAGGTTAAACACAACATGCCAGAGGCGGAAATCATAGCAATTCTCTGGAATTCGTTAGCGCCGACAGTAGTCGACAAACTTATAGTCATGAGCAATAACACACTAGCAGAAATGAAAAATAATATCAGACATATTGAAGCCGGTATTTACAAGTATAAACAAAATATACAACATACACAAAATTCAATCACTTTCATGGAAGAACAGCTTAAAGAACTGAAAGAGGAAATTTGTAAACTATCAGTGTCCCGCGATCACGCAAAGGTAGATGAAAAACACACAAACCGACAACAGGCGGTTAACACAGGAAGGTTCGATCGGACAACAAATTTCAGGCAAAACAGAAACTTTCACACATACAGAACAGCCCCAATGGACGCACCTCCGATATTTCAAGTGCCACCGTACCCATTCGACAGCCTAGCAACACCATACCCATACTTTTTCCCACAACAGCCAATGCATAGCCAATATCCTACGTCTAACACACAAACATTTCAAAATTCACAAAAACGGGGAGTACAGGATGTAGTTTTCCCCTATACACCCTGCTCACTTCAACCCACACAAGGGGACAAGCCCAGGCACACATATGCGAACATAGCGAGTCAATTTTGTAAGCCTAGTGCGACATGTTTATCGGTCAGACCGCAACAGAAGCCTTGTATACGGACACCGATAGGTAACAGGTATGCAAGCCGGGCTATCACACCACGACAACCATGTACAATAGAGTTTGAAAGAAGGCGGTATTCGCCACAGTATCAAACTAACAACCAAAAGCAGGTACCCCATGTATTTAACAAAAGAAGAGACGTTTACAAAACAGGCGGTAAACCGGCTCCGTACCCCCCTCGTACCGTTCCAAATAGGGAAATACCTAACAGAAGGCAAAGTAATCCGCAGCACATGGAAAACGTAACACAACAAGGGCCAGCGCAGAAAGTAGTACGGCAATATGCCGCGGTAAAATACGGGCCAGAGCACGAATTCGCACATACCTGCGCGTTATGTTTCTACGAGGGACATCGTTCCGCCGTCTGCCCGATGTTTCCCAACAAAGGTATAGAGTGGCAGACGGACATGCGCGGTAGGTTTCAAAGTTTTCAACGCAAGCATACAGTTACTACACCACATAGTTCACGCACTGTAGGTAAGCAGGCATACGCAAACCACACCACAGTTAGAGAACCTAAGATACCGACGTTGAGGGAGAAAAACTTCCACATAGCAACAAAACAGGCCAGCTGCAAGGCGAAAAAGCCAGTCCACATAGAAATCATGAAAATCACAGAGAACGTAGGCGCCACACCGAAAATCATCATTAACACGAAAGACAACGCGTTTTTATCTTTAATTGATACGGGATGTTCCAAGTCATGCATAGCCGCAACCATGGTAGGAAGTCATAAACTAAAACCACTTTCACAACCCTTTAAAATAGTGGCAGCGACAGACGAATTGCCATCCCCTCGCTACTATATAAATTTAACTTTCCACATTGAAGGGCACACATCCACACATGAGTTTCTAGTCATTGAAAACCTTCAAGCTGACGCCATAATAGGGTGTGACTTTATTCGGAAACACAGTTTAATCCCAGATATGTATGCGAGAGTCGCAACACTTAGACATACGTATGATAAAATCATTACAGTTGCATTTATTGATCTGGATGACGAAAATAGTGTTTTCTTTTTCAACACAATCCAACAAATGCAAAATTTAGAGCCTGACGACCACCAACTACCGTATGAAAACATAAATCCAGCTTTACACCCAGAGGAAAAAGAGAAAATTCAAACACTATTACAGAAATATAAAGACAGATTCGCGTTTAAGATTACAGAATTAACTGAAACACGAAAATATCACATTAAAATTGATTTAACAACCACCAAACCCGTACATTGCAAACCGTACAGAATAGCCCCTTCAAGGAGAGAAGCTATTCAAATACAAATCCAAGAGATGTTAGAGGCTAACATAATCGAAAAATCAACAAGTCCTTATGCCGCTCCGTGTCTAGTCGTACCGAAAAAGGACGGGACCATACGGATGGTAACCGATTTCAGGAGACTTAATAATTTCATTCCAGACCAAAATTATCCACTGCCACGAACGGACGATATTTTGCAAATCCTCCAAAATACGAAGTTTATTACTAGTTTAGATATGTTTTCCGGATTTTATGCGATTCCCATTAAGCCAGAAGATCGATATAAATTGGCATTTGCTATAGACCAAATAGGATTGTTTCAATACCGTAGATTACCCATGGGATTGAAAAGCAGCCCAAAGTTTTTTCAGGAATTTGTCGACACACTGTTAGGGGACCTTAGATGGCAGTCAGTAATCTGTTACGCGGACGATATATTTGTAATAGGGAATGATTTTCATGAACACATTCGTAATCTTGAAAAACTACTTGTCCGCATGAGAGAATTTGGGGTCAAACTTAATCCAAGAAAATGCAAATTTGCATCCCAGGAACTAAAAATACTAGGGCATCAACTAACGCCTAAGGGTCTAGCACCAGATCCAGAGAAAATTCAAATCATAGTTAACACACCGCCACCCATAAACGTAAAACAATTACGATCCTTTCTGGGGCTCACTTCTTACTTAAGAAAATTTATTGTTGACTATTCGAAAATTGCGCAGCCTCTAGCGGAATTAACAAAAAAAGACACAAAATTCTACTGGGATATTCCACAACAGTCAGCGTTTTTACAGTTAAAGAAAGCTATAACTTCACCTCCGGTACTAGCACCCTTTATAGACAACCGGAAAACAATTTTAGTTTGTGATGCGTCCAAAACAGCTGTTGGCGGAGCACTCTTACAGGAAGACCACCAGGGTCGACGGTTTGTTATAGCTTACGCGTCTAACTTACTGGCACAGAACGAGAGAAGTTGGTCGACGACAGAAAGGGAACTACGAGCGGTTAAATATTTTTATACATACTTTCGGCAATATTTATACGGGAGAAAATTTATAGTCGAAACAGATCACGCATCACTTAGATATTTCACATCTATGGCTGAACACAACAACCGTATCCAGAAATTTGCAACTGCCTTAAGCGACTTTTCATTTGAAACTAAAATTGTTAAGGGACGGAATAATATCATAGCTGATTATTTATCTCGTGTACCACACTCTGAAGTCGCAAATATGTACCAGAAGCGAATAAATAATAAAAGTTATACATTACTTAATATTCCCCCGCACGCAGATAATATTTTTGAGGCCCTATCAATAGTGATATTTTTTTGCAAAGAAAAAACTGAAGAGGTGAAGAGTACAATCGTGAAGTTTATCTTCCAAAATTGGGAAGAATATAGCCATACTTGGTGTATCGCGGGGAATATATTGGATAATATATCTAAGATAAAAACTCAAAACGAACTACATAACCTTCCAGTTCAATTAATACTACACGCAGTATCCACTTTATATCAGATCAATATTCATATAGTGTCAGAGGAAAAGGCTCAAAGTAAATCTATTCAGTGTGATAGGCCAGTAGCTAATGTTGCGTTGTATGCAAAGTCCAGTCATGAGAAAGTACACTTCACCCCAGTGATTACAAATGTAACTAAATCAATTGAACCAGAAAGCGAACTTTTTTTATTCCCACTTCAGCATATTCCGGCAAGCACGTCTCCATTTCAGGGAGAGTATGATAAGGACCCATTTATTTTACAATGAAAACAGGCTCTTACACAACCCGACAGTGTTTCACCAGCAATTCGTCGTTTATCTCGCAGGTATGGGGTAACAGCTAACGGGGAAATATATTATAAAGTACATACGCCAACAGGCGAACGTCATCTAACAGTGGTACCCCGGCATTATGTGCCAGAGATTATAATGGCTCATCACGACGAGTTAGTCGGAGGCAGACATTTTGGAGTTCGTAAGACTATAGATAAAATAAAACACGCGTATACATGGGAAACAATACAAAAAGATGTCAAGGAATATATTAAAACGTGTGAGACTTGCCAACGCGCTAAACGTGCTAATAGTAAACCAGCAGGAGAGTTGCAGCCCATTCCCCCTCCTCCTATATTTTCAATGTGGTCGATC
The DNA here is from genome assembly GCA_002778355.1 of Clitarchus hookeri. Taxonomy (NCBI): domain Eukaryota; kingdom Metazoa; phylum Arthropoda; class Insecta; order Phasmatodea; family Phasmatidae; genus Clitarchus; species Clitarchus hookeri. Next base: position 100,872 of record NQII01001119.1, on the reverse strand, counting down.
GACGCCAAGGGACCCCTTCCGACCACGAAAGCTGGTAATAAGTACATTTTAGTTATGACCGAACATGCTACACGCTATGTCATGGCTACACCAGTCAAAAGCATAGATGCAAAAACGTGCGCAGCATTTATTAAAACAATAGTACTTAGATTTGGGTGTCCAAAATTTTTATTATCTGATCGCGGCACGTCATTCCAAAATGAAGTCATTTCACAATTGTTAGACGAATTAAAAATCAAAAGACTGTGCACTACGGCTTATAATCCGCAGGCTAACGGTTTAACTGAGGCCATGAATAAGGTCATTGGCCAACATCTAACAATGTACGCGGAGTCCGACCAACAGAATTGGGACAAATATTTAGAATTTATTATCTTCAATTATAACACTACCGTTAATACTACAACGGGATTTACACCGTTTTATCTCATCCACGGAGTTCACGCAAGCCAACCTTCACACGTAGTTCTTAACAAACCAGACATAAGAACCGCCGACTGGGTACAGACGTTAGAAAATGTACGAACCACAGCTGCGAAGAATATCGGTAAAGGTCAACGGGTCCAAGCTAAATATTTTAATAAGAGGTTTCATCCCTCTCAGTACAAGGAAAACCAATGGGTGTGGCTGAAAAACCACGCACGGAGGAAAGGCCTATCATTTAAATTTATAGGTCCATATAAAATACTCAAGGTCCCCTCTAAAAACACGGTAATCTTAGAGATGAGATGGCGTGGGAAAACGTTTAGGGACACAGTGAATACGCGACATATTAAACCGGCTTATTTAAGAAACACTCGACGGTTCATTCAAGCAGATTCAAATTCACACAACCACCAATCACAAATAGTGACCAATTCTCAAGCCACACTTCCATCCACACCTCCTACGGCAAACGTACAAATAACACCCATCACTGCTGTCGGACAAATAAATACTCACGCCGGGTCGCAAAACGCACAACCTCACACATACAAAAATTTTTTATTAAGTAAACTCTGAAGCATGTATAATAAAAGGGACTCACGTGTAATGTTGTTTTCAGGGGAATGTCCAGAATGGAAAGGGCTGCGTTGTTATGTGTGATTTTACCATTTCTTATCCCACCATCTTTTTCCTCCACAACCAGCAGTTATCCCATTTTCATAATACACTCAGGCGTTTACTGGTAGGATATAAAACAGGCCATAGTATACGAGGAGTCTGTACCGATAATTTATAACATTCCATTGCACACGACACAGCCGATTTTTCATTACACACACGTGGGAACAACACATCCACCACAGTTCAACGTTTCTTCCATATGCACAAATGCAGAAAAAAATAATAATAAAAACATCACGTGCACGATTGCAAATATACAAACACATTTTTTCACAGAGTATCAGGCACACAGAGCACAGTTACCGCATTCCACGTGGGAAAAAAAAAACACGAAATTCTTACCACAACACTTTTAAATAAGTAATGTACCATCACCTATATATAGCGATTACTTAAATGGCGCAGATTTTACGGCAAACACAGTTAGCCCGCACAAATCATAATACATAAATAACTGCTGGACGGAATAATTTCTACCATTCTTCTATCACACAAATCCCTAATCACCCTCAATCTATATCTTTTTCCTATTACGCATAACGCACAGCGCAGCAGAGACACGTCGCAAGAGAGACTTTCAACAGGAACGAACCGACAGTCTTCAGATACGGACCCGTTTTTCCTCACAGCAATCTTCGTACCACGGCAGACCGTACCGGACAAGAGGCTGGAATACAGTGCACTGATGCACTGGGAATAGGTGTTTTGCTCCTCCGGGACAGGATGCAGTGGGACGCTGAAAAGGACACCGGATGTTATCTCAGCAGATATCCTCAGCATCCATGGGTGGCCTCATATGCCATGTCCGCCAACCGCTGCAGACAGCACACTGTTGCGAAGCGGCGGTGTAAAATTTTCAGTAGCCTTCCGAAGTAATATAATGTGCTTCGATCGGTATACCGTACAAAGCGCTCAACTCAACATACGTGCACGTTCCTCACTACCAAACCTGCAAATCCCATCCTATTAGTTAAATGAGCCTATTTAAACTGCCGGCAGAAATTAAAATAATATTGAGAATTTAATAAAAATTTAACATAATAGGCTCAGTTAACGATATCCCCACTAGTTTCCTACGATGCATCGTTTCCATACGTTCATGCATGGTGCACCAATAATAAAAGTAGATATACTTTATTATTAAGAAAAACAAAAACATTCAGAACTTGATCTAAGGAATATTAGTGTGGCGCAGTGTGCCACTTCATTTTAGAATTACTTTCGATACGTAAGTTGTGATGCATTTTTAGAATACATATTTCAAGTCCGTACATAATTGTACACTTTACAATTGAAGGACTCAATGCCCGGATTCCAGGACCAATAGTGAAGCTAGACACAGTGACAGTGTACTAAAAAGAAAGTACGTAAGTACGTAAATAGTACAAACAATTGAATACTTAATGTAATAATGAACCAAAATGCATATTTATATTTAAATATGTATGGACAATCAGGACAGTGTAAATGCGTAAGGGTATGTGAACGACGTTATTCACGTAAAGTGTGTTTCTACTTTATGCTTTCAGTTAGTTGTCAAAGGCAAATAGTACAAATAAATTAGATACTCAGTGTAATAATAAGACAACATGTATATCTATATTTAACTGACTGTGTTGAGACCTAGGTATTTTTATAATTATTATTAAGTTACAAATGTTTACTGTTTCTTGATCCCACTTCTGTAACATTATAATTATAGACAACGGTCAGTGTATTGTTTAAAAATATTTATGCAGACCATCATTTGAACTCACAATTGACTTAATGGAATGGAGATTCCATATAAAGCAGATAATCAACTGTCTTTGTTTATGTTTTGATGGTTTCACCATTCACAATTCTATTTGTATGCAGCTGTCAAATATACGGTGCATTTACTCGATCTGGTCATAAAGGCATGCACGTACAGTAGTTGCACTACTGTAAGAGGGTTAAAAAATGAAACTATTACACCAGCCAGAAGAGTGTTGTGGTAGGTGGCAAAATGTTGTGAATAGTATGTATTTGTACATGTCATTACATTTGCATATCTTTAGTAAATTATGAGGACTCATGTTTTTCCTTGGGGTTTTTCAATTATTTAGTTGTTCAGAGTTACTTTATTGTAGTATTCTTTAGAGGTGTGTATCACATTAATTCTTTTTAAACTAAAGTGTATTACTAAGCTTTAGCTATTTATTTCAATGTTCTAAATAGTCTCTTGTGTTACCTCTTGTACACAGTAACCAAAGGGGTTGGTTATATTATTTCTGGTGGAGAGTTATTTGTAGTATGGCCAAATGGTATAGGGATATAATTGTGGAATTTCATTCCAATACAAGACACACATAGGCATTCTTATACTGTTTGTTTTTATAGAAGCAGAATAGCAATTCCAATTGGACAGAAAATATTTTTCCATAACAAGTCAGCAGTTGTAATAAAGGTTATTTAGGTCATGCAAAACAGAAAAATAAAAATTATAAAACCACTGGATTTGGTTAGATGACAATCAAAAGTATGTTATTGAACTTGTGTTGGGTGTCGATAACAAAATGTATCTTTATGTTTAAATACGTATGGACCATTAGGCCAGTGTAAATAATTAAATTGTACCGAACATAACGTAACAAGCTAACCATTCTATTAAAATCATATTAGCCTTCAAGTAATGTTATTTCAATATATTTGAAGTTCACTGACAAAGTTCATATGTACAATGATCTTAATGTGTCTGTCAACTGTTATGTATATCGTTGTACGTCCAACATCCGCCCTCCCAACAGCTTCCTCATTACCTCAGCCACGCCTCGCACGACAACACAGCAGGAGGAGACCGACTTCGCCAGTCAGCAACGTCACAGCCAGCCCCCACGTGAATACAGCGTTCGCTGATCCACGGTGAACGATCAGTGCGCCCAACTTCTACATTCAACCATTTTCAACACTACTCGTTCATCCCACCTCATCCACGAGGTCCACTTTACTGATTCCAGTTTCGTTACTCAACCTTCCTTCTACTACTGACCTAGTACCAATTCAGCTCTCACGCTAATATTTTTCTACTCTGCTACCTTCTCCAGCATCCCTCCAGAGATGAGGACATCTCTTTTAATCACTTTGGGGGGGATGTTACGGTTGAGTCCCGGTGTGAAATGCCTAACTAAGCATTTACCGAAGAGCAACGCCACAGAGTTCATCAACACCAGGCCGGAACCGAATTCAGCAACGATATAACAATGGCGCGAAGACGCCTCAGAAGTGCTGGAATATCAAAACGGCAGACTGAGGGTGATTGCAGCAAGCAGGGGAGAATGAACCGCACGACGCGTGGCAACAGGGGATCCGCTGAGCCAGTGCTGATCTAAGAGCATTTTACCTAAGAAGAGCAGTCAACCCGGAGGAGCCCGCCGCCGACGCGCAAGGGGAACCAATCAAATCACAGTACGTCAATAGTCACGTGGTGGGGCGAGAAGAGTGATATAGGCGTCTACGGCCGAGAGGGGTCGTCGTCTCCTACGAACTTCAGACAAGACCGCGGCTGTTCCTTGGGCCGTTTCCGCCAGAGGGTCCGGGTGCGAGGCTGGGGTAAGTTTCCTTCCTTTATATGTGATCCTCCTTCTTACTCACAACCTCCCTTAAGTCCTTTCCTTTCACTTCCGTTGGACTTAACTTTAATAGAATAACATTGTATAATCTTCTACTTTAGAGCAAGTAAAGTCTATATTTAATCATTTCAAACAATCCTTTTTAATTATCTGAGCTTATCCTGTTTTACTTATTCTTAACCTTTCCTAAAGAATGTTATGAGCCACCCAGGCTCATAACAATGTCGTATAAGTGTGGGAGTGAGTTATTACTTTACTTCAGTCAATTCAGGTTGGCACGGCATTTGCACTCATAACAAAACTCGTCCTCGCGGACACCCCAAAGGGGCAGAATTCAATTGCCAACAAAACACCAATGAATGCAAAACAGTCAAACACGTAGGGGGCGCTGACGTCAAAGAACACGCCAATCGAAAGCAAGCAGTGGAACCGGAATATTAGCATGCTTGAATTACCATCACATGCGCTGGGTCACGGACGTTCGGGGCAAGAACGGCACCGGGGGATCAATCACACGAGAGGCTCGACCATGAAATGTAGGCCCACCCATGTACACACAGACAGTAACAAATGTTCCGCGCGAGTTAAGCCATACGGTAGAACAACCTGACTCACGTTCCGAATGTCAAGGATTCGACTCCTGTTTACTACGCTGGGGATAATACGGTGGTATTCCACTATCAGTTTTCGTCACCACTCAAAATAAAAATAGGCACAGTTTTTTCATGTCATCGTTTCCAGCCCCTCGGCCTTTATACGAAGTCCATTATTAAAACTAAGCGTATAAAAATAATGAATAAATTATTTTATGGACACACGCCATTCTACCAAAGTCACCTTTGATTTAATTCTAGAAGGTAACTGGGACCATACTGAAGAAGAACACGTCTTCCCCGACGCCATTTCTCGAAGCACGACAAGCCGCGGTTCGGGTCAAACTGAGTATCAACACAGACTGCCTTCCTGTCTGTAAAACGGACCCCGACTAAGGGAAAACCTGCTCAGTTTCATAAGCCAACATTATTAAGTGTCGTCACGATTTCTCAGATTGATCAGGTGTGGTATATTTAACACACCTGATGTCGGGACATTTTATTTGGTCGAAGGTATGTGCGCATGTTTATGTGATGTACGTTTATTGTCCTACTTTTCCGATATCGTAACAGGAAGAGAATCCGATTTTATCGGTACGTGTGCGATGGAACTCACTTCGGCATAAAAAGTAATGACGTTATATTGCTCAATTTTGGAATTTCTAGTCACTTTTTTTTTACAGCATATCACATTCTAGACTTTGTGACGATAGTTCATCAGCATAACTACTAATTCCTAATTTTAAATAAGTATTCATTTTTGGTCATACTGTAATTCTCAGGCTGGCAGATTCAGCCACGGGGTTGCAAACTGCAGTAACGTGCAACCTAGATAATGTAAGAACTTACCTACGGAAGCTTTATCAAGTCATGTACCCCGGTTCGTTAATTTCAGATGCTTCGGCAAGCAGGGGTGAATTTAAATGTTTGGCGTGCATAGCCAGACATAATCGTCTCTTTCTTAAATGAAGAACCACGAAGAAAACTCTACTTCTGTTACTTCTATTCCTGGTACTACTGTGATAGTGTGATACTCTCACTACCACACTACTCTTACCACTATTATTACCACCATTAATACTAATGATAATGTTACCAATGGCAATGTATTAATGTCACTAGCTCTTATTCGAGTTATGCAGACATATACAATATTTCATAATCTTTTACGAAAAGCGACATTTAAATATATAGATAAAATGTTTAGCTAAAAAGCTATCAAAATTGATACAAAAATATTGATAATGATTTCTACGATCTCACAGCATTACATTAATTTGGTACATTTTCACCAAAATTTACATGTTCTAAGTTATATTTTATTTTTACAAAACTTCAAATTAAAACTAATTAAAACCATTCTCGCCAAAGCCTATCAATAAAAAATGTTCTACTTATATTCCGCATCTACAATTATTTTTAAGAGACCCTAAATATTAAAATACATTTCTCCATTGTGAACACCTGCAGAGTCTGAGAACCAAGCACACCGGCTTCTTTTTTTTCCTAACCTTTTCTAAAACTAAGTGTTAGGCGTGAGCCCGCGGTAGGGACGGGAATTACATGCGTCTCGGGGCTGGGCCTCGTGCGCCTACAAGGGAAGGAAATCATGCAAGGAGACATGCATCGCGGCAGCAAGGGATTGGGATGCCATGGCCTCTTTTTGGCCATGACAACCTCACTGAGTGTACTTGTAGCTAAACTGATATAACTAAGAAGAGAAAGGGAAAAACTGGCATAGACACCGTAAAAACCCTTTCGGCAGGAAAGAATAAAAATTGTTGCGTATATTAATAGAAAATGCTACGGGAGACAGATTGGAAGGAACTATGCTCTTTATTTGTGGGTAGAGAAAATAATAGTAGAGAGGGGGTGGACACGCACACCAGCTCCAAGAATGCATGGATATTTATTTAAAAACCCTTTCCTCACCCCTCGTCACTAATGCACATTTAATAGATTTGGCAACGGGGTATTTAGCATCAAATTAGGTGCATTTAATTTTAACCATTAGGAAAAATGTATTTTGAAATAGAGGGTTCTCAGAACTACCCTGCGACAGTCTTTTACTTTCTGTCATGAGCATTTTCTATCTTCAACCTGCAACTATTTGGCAACACCGCTGACGTCACCAAGGCGTAGCCAATAGCAGTGAGGCACGTCAGTCCTCACTGCCAGCCCGGCCAGACGAAAGTCTGGCCGGGCTGGAAGCACGGCACGGGCGCTTTCGGTAGTTGGATTTCTGAATCTGAGGCGGCTACTATGCTGGCCGACTCGCTGCTCCTCCGAAGGCCCACTTGACGCCGGGCGCCGAATTTGCTACGTATTTTTCACCGTAGACGAGGCAGCTTACATCGTGGTCTTCCAGAGCTCTTCCAAACTATTCGCCAAAGGTAGGAAAAACGTCCACAGCTGAATTTAATAACGGGCAGTCGAAAATACTTAACGAGACGTAATAGTTATATGGAACTGGAGCTCTTGAAAACGAGACGAAAAACATATCGTCTTAACTGTGATGACACGTTTTTTATACTTTAGAATTTTTTGTAAATTAAATTCCACAGAGTTAGAAGTTAATAATACCGGAAACACGTTCAAAATATTGACCAGGTTTAGCTTTCTTTTCGAAAATTAAGAGAGTTTTATATAACCTTCCTATTTGTGTGCATTTCTGCTCTCCCTTTCCCCCGCTACTCCAAAAATACTTTTTAACCTTTGGACCGGATTCCACCAAACTTGGAACACTTATAGTAAGTAGGTTCTCAATCGTAGACGCCGATCATACCCTGGTACTTAGTCTCAAAATTATTGTTATTTTAATTTTCAGTTGCCACATCGTATATCAGGAACCATTTAACGACAATTAATGAAGGTCGTTTGCTAGGACTAGTTCTACTAGCAACTCACCTCGATATTCTTATAGATACTGGAAAGATTATCGGTAGGTTTGCAATGAGTGGGAATTGTAGGATTCCATTTGTCTTGTAAATGCACTGCAGACGTATACATCCATTTCAAACAATGTTTTGATCAATTTTTAAAAGCAAATTTATCAAATTAAAAATATAATTTTTGCAAATTTTTATGTATATTTAGTGTAGATACACTTGCACTTTGAAAAAAATCATACTGGCTCAGTACGGCGTTCTTACATTTAATTTTTGTTTGTTGGTTTGTGGTTGTAATTACTTTACTGTAGCTGCAGACTTAAGATATATGTCAAAATTTCTCTAATACATTGTTAGAAACTGTATCGTAACAGTTGCAATGAATGTATCCTATTCCTTAGTGTATAATCCAACAGTTTAAAACAGGGCAGTTCTCAGGGGTGTGTGACACATGCAGCCGTACAAAGCATTGCGCCAAGGAGAAATTTTGTTTTGCTTAATAAGAAATATTTAAATATTTACCATTCGTTTAGTTGTGAGATATATTTCACGATGAAATGTATATATTTAGACATGAATATTTATAAAATATATAATGCTGTCAATAAAATGTTGGGTGCGAGCCGCGGGCACTCTATACCAGAGTGTATTGTTGGAAAGATGAGTGTGATATGTAATTTTGGGGGGGGGGGGATCAGTAACTAGTTTGGGGAAAGGAAGAACCTCGCAAAAGTTATTGATTGCCCCTGGCCTCGCTTTCACTAGGAACGGCGCTGACTACGTATCGTCAGATTTGTTGTTTTCTGATATTTTATATTTGACACATGAATACACATCTACGCAGGATGTATCTGAACTTCGTGCAGAAAATGAAGTCACAGCATCCGCGGGCCTAAACAATCAGAAAACCTTAGTAACATAATGTTCGGGAAAGCAATCTTGTATTGCTAAAGCGACGTCGAAGCTAGGCGCAACAATGCCTGTAGTTGGAAATAATACAAACAAATGAATGTACTTATTACACTTTCTAAACAAAGGCATGATTATACAATACAAACAGAAAAATTAGTGTAGTACATTCTGCACAACAATACACTACAATAAATTAGTACCTAATGTCCCCTTAAACTTAACTTCAGCGTCACTTTTAGTAATACAATGTTGCTTACCCGGACATTTTGTTACTAGGATTTTCTGCTTATTTAGGACTACACATAATGTGGCCTAATTTTCTGCACGAAGTTCAGATACACCTGTATATGTGACTTGCGAAAACTTCCGTGTAATAAATGTATTTATCTGTCAATATTTAGTTATGAATGTGTTCTGTATAGGTAATAAATGATATTAATTAATTTTTATCGTGTGGTTTAAAGTGTTCTACAATAAAAAGTATAGGCATCGCCCATTTGTTAAAATTCTGTTATTGCTGTTTTTTTACAATTAAATTTAATAAAATAGGTTAGATTCCAAAGGAAAACACTCCACTGTATTTGCGAAATGATTTATGATAACTGTGTATATTACTTAAATTAAAGATAATAGAAATGGTAGAAAATCGTTTTAAATCTAAAACTGTTTTTTTTTTTTTTTTTTTTTTGTATTCTGATAGATTTTGGTTCGCTATTAAGAAAATCTATATCTGAAATAATATTTGTCCATAATCGTATTCACCAAGATTTGACATTGATAATTTTAAATTAAGTACAGTACACAGAGGAATTACTTCCTAATGTAAACTTCGGCACTGAACGCTGGAACTAGAAAGTTGGAACATTTGCCGTTAGAGTGCAGCAGATGTTAGAACTCTGGTCGGACGCCGCATCGCGCCGGAGGCGTAGTGCGAAGTACGGTTTTCAATAAAATCATAAATACGACTAAATATACATTACGTTCCATGCCATTTGAAACGGAATAGGTTTTTATAGTGGTGAAATATATATGTTCAGTTATATAAATATAATATGTTTTTGTTAGTACTGTTGGACTAAGTAATAGCTATATGGACTTTATTTTTTTAGTAAGAAGCATTTGCAAGCATGGTCCTTAATGTTATTGTACTATTGTACGTATCTATCATGTTTATTTTCAAAAGATAGTCCAATTACTATACGTAGAAGAAACGTTTGTACAAAATTCGCACAAAATTAATTTTGTAGTAAATTCACGGCAAATTTTTTGGGTTTTAATGGGTAATAAAGTAAAGAACATTGCTGCAACAATTTTAAACCACTTTTTGCATAAATTTTTAAACAAAAATCCTTGTTTCCATTTAATTTTTTAATAATTAAACCCATTATTAAAACAAATTTTTGGTTTTCATAGGTAATCAAGTCAAAAACTTTGCTGCGACAATTTTTAACCTCTTTTCGCATACATTTTTAAACGAAAAAAAACCTTTTTTTATTTAAGTTCTCAATAATTAAATCCATAAATAAAACACGCTCGTTGAGGTGTGCACACATTTTTCATTTGGGAACAAAATTCGTAGATATAAAAAATCCTTCCGGCATTGCCTGATGCCATTTTGCATGAAGATGCGTGAACAAGTTATCGTCATGAGGCACGTAGGCATACTAGGTTATGCATAGGTTTATTAGTTATATCGCCAGGGTTCACAATAGCGTGACAAGCGCGACGCGACATATTGTCAACCAATCAGAAGAAAGAGAATCGTACTGCGGGTGCGAGAAACATGTCCGACGTTGCAGGGATACCAATAGCGCGACAGATGAGACGCAAAGGGCGCGACGCAAAAACAAAAATTGGCGTTAATGAGAATAATTTTTTACCGCCTCGCGACTAATACAAAAAAAAAACTATGTATAAATATTACACTACATATTAACCTCTTGTACGACAGCCATTAATGTTACATTATTTTTCTCTAAGTTCAGCCATTTCTTTCCATGTCCACTGATACTCTAGAAATGAAAATATGGTCGTAATTACACCTGGGCGTAAAAACGCGTCGCTTTGCGTATTAAAACTGAAGACCATCGCGTGGGAAAGAACTTTGATGTCAATAAGATGGCGGGTTAGACATATTTACAGACCTGTTGCGCCCGCGACGCTAATAAATTTAGAAATCTTGTCACGCTGGCAATTTTGTCACTTTAAGGTCACAGAAGTCTTGACTCTGATTGGCTGGGAAATTATTTTATTCGCGTCTTGCCAGTCCCAGTATTTTGAACCCATTCGGATTTTCTCGACTTCAATTTGTACGCGTGATCGGGAAATGAATGTGTGAGATATAGGAATGTTAACATGCCTTGTAAATTAATTTTTGTTTTCTGAAAATTTAGAAGTTGCTAGAGAATCGTTTACCTGTAACCTATAGTCTCTCCAAGAAGCACGTGTTCTAACATGACTGGCGTTTATACATTGACAAATATGTACGCCATTGATGACAAGGAGAAAGTTTATACTAAAATAAATATGAAAGGAAGACTTCTACATCAATATGATAGTAACAATGAATAAAAATTGCCGTTCTCATTTGCTTGGGACATAGCATCTCCGAGGTAGCAATAAAATGTGGATTTTCACGTCCGACCATTTCACGAGTGTACCTTGAATATCGGGAATCCGGTAAAACATCACATATTAGACATCGCTGCGGCCGGGAAAAGATCGTGAAAGAACGGGACAAACGACGACTGACGAGAATCATTAAACGTGACAGACGTGCAACCCTTTCTCAAATTGGCGCAGATTTCAATGCCATCTTCATACCTTCAGACATTAGTCGAATCCATGCCACGTCGTCTTGCGGCACTTCTGCGTGCTCTCGGGGGCCCTACACGATATTAGGCAGGTGTACCAGTTTTTTTGGCTCTTAAATGTTGTTATCTGCTTACCGAGGTAAGATTGCGCTGACTTTCCATAAAAAAAAATTGTGTGACCTAATTTCTGCAGTATGCGAGATATAATATCATTTTTTGAAAAGGTAACATTGTGCATATATAACTGTTAGAAATACTACTATGTGAAAAATAGGTTTAATTCCGAAGAAAAGTTTCTTCCTACTAAATCGAAAATGCCTATTTTAAGCGCGCTGGTCTTACCTGTGTCTCCTTGACCTCGAAAACATTTATTATATTGTATTGATATACAATGCATACTTTATAATAAAGTTTTAAAACGATTTTATGGTAATAATCCATAATGCATCATACTCGTGGTACAGAGTTCAAATAGTTGGTTCGATTCATACTAATCCATACACCAATTGATACCAAACGTTAAGAATCTGCGTACTGTCATTCGTTCTGTAAATAAAATATGACAGACGTAACATAACTATTCCTAAAGCAAGCTAGGAATTTGACTGAACCAGGGACATTCTTCATTAACCTAGGCTAGAATTGAAAGGTGTGTCGTAGGAGGTCAATATAAAATCCAAATTAGCAGATATTTTTAAAGATCCATGGTAAATTTATTTTATTGTATTTGTCCCTGCCTATTAACTATGTCTTCTTATTTTACCTTACGCCTATATCTGCAAATATTGAAGAGCAGTTCAATTTTATACTATTTTTGCTTGCCATTCTATGATTGCAATGCTGACTTAGACTCTGCAAGTATGTAGAATAAAGTCACGCGAACAAACGAACTTGAAATGTTTTCAATTATAACTTTCTATACTGTCAAAAATACCTAGGTGATGACAGAACCTTTTCTAAGTAGGCCTACAGCTCATGTCAAGAGCCTATTAATAGAAAATTGGTATTCTTGGATAAAATATTTAAAAATCTAAACTATTTATAATTGTACTCGCTTTGTCATTTAATATCTCTAATCTGTAGGCTAGAGTTGGTATTAAGCAACTCATTTCGGAACAGCTTAATTTTTGTTATCCTACACACGGAAACAAATTTGGCATAATGAATGTAATTAAATGCACTGAATTTCACAGTGCACACATATAACAATACATGCTTGCCCTATCATTGCTACTGGTGTTCATAGAATGAATTATCTGCATGTAACCTATTAAGTTTTGGTGCTTATGTATTCACACTTTGCTACATATTTTGTAACCACAAAAATCATCATTAAGGGAAAAAGTAATTTTCAAATTTCATAACATTTGCACGATTGTTTCGAGAGATAATTGTGTAAAGTAGTGGAATTATTTAATTTACGCAATAGGCAACATGCAAATTTCGCAAATATAGTTGAAAATGGTACAAACACATTTGTATATGCGTATGAAAATGAGAATGTGCCGTTTGTTTCATAAAAATCTGTTTTGAGAAAGTTATTTGTAGTATTAAAACAGTATCTTTGGCGGACGCTGTCACGTGAATGCGGAACGCTCTCTCATTGGTTCGACGTCACTAGTCATACGCCGGCGGCCGGTCCCAGCACGTTGCAAGCAAGTAGCGCTAAAATGGAAGGCAACTTTGTGAAAGCGCAGTGGGACCATCTGCCACGCGTAGATACCGATATGCTACTTGATTACTTAAATTCCCACTGTTTTGTGGAACCTGAAATAACAGGTGTAAAATTACAAATGTAAGAACGTGTCTCATATCGCACAGTCGTGATCTTCAAAGCGACAGTAGGCCTACATCATATGTTGAAACTTATTTGTTTGTACGTTTTATTGAGGTACGTATTATTATTATCATCTGGGTTAATCTAATCAATTGCTAAGATTCAAAGTTGGAAATTAAAATATGGAATAGGTATCACAAGAATAACAGAATTGTAATGACGGCGACTGCAGTGAGCTTACTGTGTTGTCGTGCGCCATACTTGACGTCTGTAATAAATTAACTACATTATTTAGAAATAAAATGTAACGCTGTGTTGAGAAAGAAGGTTACAAATATTTCCAGATTCTAAACCACGTTCCAAACACTTTTTTAGCTTTAGAAATGTCAGATAACGAGCAGTATGGTCACATTAGGCAAGCTAGCACGCTATCAACTACCCGACACCGCTGTATAAACTTACAAATTGCAACATTTACATTGTGTGGCCAAATGTTTTGTAAACGTATTTATATGCCTTTATTATTATGAAATATGTTAACATATTTTTTTTTATGCTCACGTCTACATCACACGCGAATTGCTAAACGCGTATTGGTGCGTATTAAGCAATACTATGTTTTAGGTAAGATGTAAATAGTACACATTAAGAAGTTCAGAGTTAAAACTACCTACATAGAGGACACGTAAACACCTTAAATATAATTACGTACGTCAAAATGGTATTCGCAAACAAAAATAACTGATTTTGGCGAAACATCTTCAATGTCTCGCCTAACTACATTAAACCACGTCTTCCTGTTTGTTTCGCTTTTTGTAACTAACAAATATTTTATTACGTGTTTTGCGAGATGTACTAGTACACTGCGGTACAATAAACCATTTCGATGATTTTGATATACTTGACTGTTTATTTTCTCTTTCCGTTACTTCAAACAATTTCTATTTAACCAAATACGCATCACCGCTGAAGTAAATAAACGCGGCGGCCGAGGTTGTATCTGACTTGTGACGTCACGGAGTTAGCAGGAGCGACAGGCGCGTTTTGGCGGGCGTTTCAAACGTAAAACTTTCATTAAATCATAACTTTTTCAAAACTAATGTTTAAATCTTGATACTTTGTAAATACATTTTTAACACATAAATAAATGAAAACCAAGTGCCAGCAAGAAATGTGCATGTTGCCTATTATGATGCGAGTTATAAAATGGCGTGCAAAACTTACAGAGGAAGTGGAGAAATTAACATAACAGCGGAATGAGCTGGCAGAACCGACCAAAAGAGCAATCAGGAGATCGCCTAGTGTCCGGTATGGTAGGGTATGCGCAGATACGCAGCATGCCTTATTGTGGGCGAGGGTGAAGGGGTTTGGCTTGATGTAGACTACACGTCGTCTTGGAAGTCTCAGAACAAGCATTTTCGCAACACAGCGGGGTGTCTGTAGTCTTGATCAAGACAACTCGGAATTCAGCAGTCTTGGAGTAGAGCCCCAGGAGAATTCACACAGGTGGTTTGTTCGCTCGCCCACCAATGCGATGTGTACCGTGGATACCTATAGCCCATTCATGGCTAGATACTCACAACCTTTCTGAAACCCCGCTAAAGCTGTACTTCCAGGATATTTCTCCACCCCATGCAAACAAAGCTGAACTTAGTCTATACAATAATACCAAAGGAAAAACGCACCGTATTCGTGTAATAATATTTAGCATAAGAACTATTTCTTAATATGTATTACTTATTTTCTCCCTGTTTTATCCATATTAATTGTAATTTAAATATTATAGTTTATAGATAAAACTTATGTCAAATTTCAATTTATTAAAAAATAAGATTTATCTTGAGAAAAATATAAAACGCTTGTGATGCATGACATGTTTAGAAAACAGCCAAGCACTCTATACATGGGGTGATTTTTCAAACGTTTGACTAAAAAAGTGTGAAGAAACCACGAGAACAGACTATACCCATCGAAGACGGTGTTTGTTACGGTGCCGGGAACACAAGCACTGGGAAGCTTAGCAATGTGGCCGAGTGCTGTTTTATGGACGAGAGCCGATCTAGTCTCACTAACGCTTCTGCACGTCCATGCATCTGGAGATGGCGGGGAATACGCAATCACCCCTCCAGCATCGTCGAAATGCACCGGTTTGCAGGTTGTGGAGTTCTCGTTCGGGGAGCCGTATAGCCATATGGAGCTTCGCATCTCCCGAAGAGGTTCAGTCACTGGTGACTGCTATTGCAACGAGGTTCTCCTTACTTCCGCGTGTCTTCTCCTGGGCGATGTGGGTCCCGGGTTACTCTTCACGGACAACGCTACACCTCATCGTACAGCGGATGTCGCCGGGAAGTCGGAGAGGGAAGGTATACACGCGCAGTATGGATTGGCCTGTGTGGTCCCCGGATCTCAGTCCAGTCGAATGCGCGTGGGACGTTGTCCGTAGACGCAGGGAAGTACGTCGCTAATCACCGGCGATGACTTCGCAGCTTTGATCGGTACTTCAAGAGGAATGGGCAATGGTACCTCAAGAGTTCTCGACAACCTCGTACTCCTCGTGAACGGATGGTGCACATACTGCATCGCAGTCAGGGGTGATCATATCCGCTACTGAGGGCTGCATTTTTCCTGCATACCACCTTTAACATGGGTGTTTCTGTCTTCTGTCCTTCTGTGCTTGAAACCCACTTTTAGAAATGGTCCTTTGCATTTTTTTTTAAATATTCCTTTCTTGGTCAGTGTTGTTCACATTTCCCATGCGCTTGCATCACGGCGATGTTTTGGTATAATTTGTACCTATTTGAAACACTACTGAGCGACGATACATGTAAATAGCTGCCCCTTCCTGTAATTTCTGTACACCGATGCAGTAATGTAATTTAATCCTTAGAGCGGAAGGAAATGGGAAAGAACGTACATACCTTGATCATGCTGAACTAATGTGCAAAGTAGGCCCTATCTAAAATAGTTTTCATTAAAAAAAGTTTAGTTATTTCATAAAATATATTTTATTTGGTTTTCTGTAATTGTGAACTTAATTTCGTAAAGTATTTATTAAAAGGACGTATGTATGTGTGTATGTGTATATATAAACTGTATTACTACAGGTGTTGTACCGAGAGACGTGATACCTGTGATATTCACTTGGCTTTTAGGAACGCACCCTACTACCTTCTTTGTAACCATTATAGCGGGATGTAGCAAATTTTTGGTGCTCTGCACTTTATCTTTATTTAATGGAGTCATCTTCAATTTATTACCGGTTTTGGTATGTGGATTAACTGCTACATTCCTACAAAAAAAAAGACGGAAATACGTTATATTGGGAAGTCGCTGTAATCAGTCGGCACAAGGGAAGAAGAACGAAATGAAATAAGAAAAACCCCAGAAAAAAGACCAGACTGTACTTTAAATAACCCAATTATAATAATATAACATGATTTTTTCTATTAAATCCATTAGTGATTTAACTTTACTTACAAAATATTCCATGCCACTACCAACAAGCTTTGAATGAACATGTTCCGGGATCTTTGCATGTCCAGGTCATGCTCCGAATACCTCGTTAATTGGTACTTTACTAGTCAAAATACACTGTTAAAGCCACCGTCAACACCGGACGTCCCTCGCTGTATGCCGGCCGACTGCCAGCCACGATGCCTCCACCACCGCCGGCCAGTTTGACGCTCAGCAACCAGGTATGGTCCATACCGTATAAGAAGGCCACTTTCTGACAGTCAGTGAGTGGCAACTTAACGTTTACGAAACAAACAAAGCGCCATTTACAAAATCCTGTATCAGCTGATGCACGAACGAACAAAAGTTAAAATTACGTTGGCTATTCTGAGTGCACTGCCGATGCACATCAGAAAAGCAGAAAATACGCGGATAAGAAAGAGTTCGTAGATTTATTAATACATTTTATTTTACGAGGTCACAAAACAATGGTTGTTAGTGTTAAAAACTAAACTTCGTGATAATGTAGTTATGTTTAGGTGATCAAAATGAAATGTACAATAGAACGATACGACGTGGAAAAGTTTTCTGAAGTTGTGCTAACTTCAGAAAGCTTTTTCACGTCGTATCATCCATCTCAAACCTTGCTTTCAACACGTCCATGATATTAATTCCAAAAGCATACAGAAATATTGCATAATATTGTTGAATTATTTTTTCTAATAATTTGACGAAACGACACGAATTTTAAATATATTTCCAGCCCGTAACATAAGAATTATCAACTTTAAAAAATACGCTATCTCTTGACCATAAAGAGAGTTACTCAAAACTTCGCCGTGACGTGCTGCGCGCTATCTATCGGATATTCTGCGAGCTATTACCAGCCAGAAATGAACCTCTTTCCTGCGCGATATATAACGAATTTACAAACATATGCCAATAGTTATATTTTTCCACGAGCTCTGCATAATTTTTAAAGTAACATATATTTCACGTACAACGATTTGGAGTACAAGTCATTTATATTCGGCCGGTAATCGTTCGTCTACGTATATTATACGCCATATTGTTCTCTCGAAACCCATGAGGAACTAAGGCATCTGTGCGCACTTATCAAAAGAAGCAATTCTAACGTTATTCGACGTCACATATTTCCAACTAGTATATATTAGCTATAACGTCCAAAGTGTAATAATAGATACAACAGACAGTCTCGCAAATTTAAACCCAAATTCACTACCTCAGACAAATTAAAAAAGAGTTATCAAATATCTAACATTTTATATTTACTTTTATAACCTACTTATATTTTTAGACAGATGTCAGTCTTAGAATATCTTAAAATTTGTTTAGCATTACAGTACAATGAGAAGTGGATTAGCTGACAGCGTGTTGATAAAAAATACAGCCCCGACGTGACGGACCAGCTGATGGCGGAAGGATACGTAGTCAGATGTAAACAGTGCCGCTACTGTCGCCGAGCTGTCAAAAAGTGGCCTTCTTATATGGTCCAGAATATAGGAAGGCGTCATGTCTCGTTTCTCCTTTCCCCATTAGTGTGGGGCACTTCCCGGTTTCCAGGGGCCTCGGTGGCTGAGCAGCTAGCCTGCTCGCTTCCCCCCAAGGCGAACCGGGTTCAATCCTCCGCCGGGTCACTCCCGGATTTTAGTATGTGGGAATCGTGCCGGACAATGCCGCTGGTCGGCGGGTTTTCTCGGGGATTTCCCGTTTCTCCCATCCTTGCATTCCGGCGGTGCTCCATATCCACTACGTTTCACCATCATCGGATCTCAAGACCTCGTTGTTAGAGCCGCCCAAATATCTCCAATTCGCCCGTTATGAGATCGAAAACAAGCCAGTATTTGACGTTATGTGCAGTAGACGTTATATGTATAGGCGGACGTATTCTTTGAGAAATATGTGACTACCGCCACGACATGTCATCGAAGTGTTATGGAAAAATTTTCTCAAATGTGTGTATAACATAAAATAACGAAGTAGCTGCCAAATTAAAAATTACTTTTTCAATCAATATTTTAGTAAATCGTTAAAATGTAAAATTGCTCTTATTTGTTTGTTTCCAATATTACTGGATGTGATCCTATCAGTGATTAAATTATATACAGTGACAGGTATAATAATATTCGTTTAAACGTGAACTAGTAATAGAATAAGTTACAAAACTGACTTGTGCTCAATGGAAACGCATGCTTCTAAACATAATTGCATTGAATAATAGCATAATAAGATTTATCGAGTGCATCCAAAAGTATGATCTGTTACAATTTGTTATTTCACACTAAAAAAAATCTTACATACAGTGCTAAGTATTTAAGTTTAGTTTAAACTGTAAAAATGCTATTTACGTAGTATTCCATCTTTAAACTGTGAAAAACTTAGTAACCTGCTGACTTGGTGAAGTTCGAACTGGAAAACCTAGTCACGTTTTGTGGTTTACGATGACACATTCAAAGATCATGGTAACACTAGTAATAGTTTCTGTAGATTTTACAGAGAAAATTGACATCAGGGTTTGATGTGAGAGAAATGTACATTTTTGTACTATCGTAGTGATAATCGATGAAATTTGCGTAGCACAGTTCAGACAGTTATCTGCCCAAATACTTACTTCGCCCGAGGCCTTTTTACGTCGGTGATCGGACAAGAACTGGTGTTTTCGACGTGGTATTAACGTTAGCACTGCTCAATTCCTGATAAAATTTTCCTTGAAGATCTGAAACTTACTTTCGAACAACTTCAAAATGAATATTGTCATATTAGGGGCCGCGGTGGCTGAGCGGTTAGCCTGCTCGTCTCCCACCAAGGCGAACCGGGTTCAATCCCCAGCCGGGTCACCGGATCTTCGCATGTAGGAATCGAGCCGGACGATCCTGCTGGTCGGTGGGTTTTCTCGGGGATCTCCAGTTTCCCCCACCCTTTTATTTCGGCGTTGCTCCATACTCACCTCAATCACCCTCATCGACTCTGAAGATATCGCTGTTAAGAGCCGCCCATATTTCTTCACTCAATATTGTCCTATTGTTTTAGACCACACGAGAACATATGATAAGTCAAATTAAAACATAACGAGACTCGCCTGACATTAATTAAACTACTGTATCGACATAACTGCTACTTTTGTCAAATTACAAATTTGTTGGCTCCTAATATTTTTCGTCAACTCATAAATGTCTGTATTATTACGAAAACATTTTGTTGCATTCATAGAAATAAGATCACTCTGTATTTCTCCGGCATCTTTTTTCTTTTTGTAATATTCGATTACATTGTGAGGCTGGATATCGAAAGGGTAGAATCAATAAATGCGTAATTACTTCGCCACAAACCAATATGACAGTGCTCACTTCTCAGTTTGTCACGACTGCCGCACTTCGGAAGAGAAATAAATCATGGAAATTATATTCTAGTGTGATTCGTGGGGATAGCATTAACGGAACTCAAGCTGGTCCATCAAAGGCTGCAGTCAAAAGTTTTTGGCCGCATCGACGGGAGTTGTGACGAAGGGCTATCGATTGGTTTCATGGCCGCCAACGGAATTAATTATTCAGTGACCGACTTTTGGAACGTCGTGGGATATAAAATAG
Source organism: Clitarchus hookeri (assembly GCA_002778355.1). Taxonomy (NCBI): domain Eukaryota; kingdom Metazoa; phylum Arthropoda; class Insecta; order Phasmatodea; family Phasmatidae; genus Clitarchus; species Clitarchus hookeri. Next base: position 80,131 of record NQII01001119.1, on the reverse strand, counting down.
TGCCAAAAAGCAGGCAAGCCACCGCTTATGTAAATATACACACAATTGAAGGCAGATACTTTTTTCAAAGGTTGCGAACCATTCGTGAGATGAAACATGGTACAGAGAGACACATAAAAGGTGGTGCAGGAATGCAGAGTATGGGATAGATGTATATAAATAGAAGTAACAAAGGAGGTAGGAATGCGTGATGAGTATGAGCCCCATATGTTTAATGGTTAGGGAATTGCAAAAGGGCAAAAAAGGCTTTGGAAAGGGGAAGGGGGAATGTCCTAACGGATATTATAGCTATCAAGGAGAGTGGAATATGTTTCCAAGTGCAAAGCTTTAGCCTAAATGGCGTGGGAATGTCATAGGAACACATGAAATTAGTGTGAAGTAATATTGAAGAGGTAGAGTATTAATGGCAATGGAGTTCGTTTAGGAGGGGGGGGGGTATTTTCCAAGTAAAAATGTTGCAGCTTAAATGGTTCAGGGATGGCAGAGACGCTTGTAAAATAGGGCAAGCTATGATGTAAGGGCGTGAGGTAAGGGGTAGAGTGTATAACCAGCAAGGAAAGGGGTGAGTTCAAGAAGGGTAGAGCACATACGGAATATCATATTTAAAAGGAGTGATATATATATATACGGGAGGATTAAGGGGGAGAACAAAGTAAACACAAGTAATGAAAATTAATTAAGCTGACTTGGGAAAAGGTACTTCCAAAAAGGATGTACAAAGCTGTAACAATTTGGAAATAGTAAGGATGTTTGTAGCAGAGTCTAAAAGGGGAAAATTATGCAACTGGCATAATCCAGTAGGAAATTCAAAAGTGTAATATTAAAAGCATTAACTTGCAGAAAATTTGTGTGTAATGCACTGTTTTCAAAACAGTCGCGAAATTCAAAATAAAAATTGTAATAAAGAGCTGAAACATTAATTAAACGAGGTGGTTGGGAAACTAGGAGGGTGAAAACTGGCATAATAAATGTGTACCGAGAGGAAGTGATGAACGCGGGGAAAGTTAATGACTGGTACATAAGCGCATTGCAATAAATACTAGCAATGTATGTATTTTGCTGGACAAATTTGCTTTCCATTAGGACCAACTCGGTAAATGACAGAGAACCAATTGTTTTTTCTAAGTATTTGCAACAAATGGAAATGAAAATGTTATACAAGTTTCATGATTTATTTCAGAGGAGTTGTGCCAAGTTTTTAACTTGTTCAAACAGTTGATAAATGTATCACAGTAAAAACCGGTTTATGGAAGGAAGGAGTCCTGAACGGCAGAAGATGCAAGAAAGAGGAAGAAAAATAGGTATTGTCTTGTTTGCTGTTGGCAGCCTTTGTAAACTGGGGACGAAAAGGAACTTCACAAACAAACTTTAGGTGGTTATTAATTTGGCAGTGCTTTTAAGTCACATCGCGCTACAATGTTTAAGCGAGATTTTTAGATATAGTCTGCTCGCGGTTACTTCCAACTTTTCTGAAGTCCTGCTAAATTTCTAATTCCCGTATATTCCTCCGCTTCATTCAAACAAAGCTTAGTAAATTACACGAGAGGGACAGCGCACCGCATAGGTGCGCACTCAGTGTAATAATATTTTACATAAGAACTATTTATTGCCAAGCATTACCAACACACGTATTTTCTCCCTGATATTATTATTTATAAATGAAGTATTATAATTTATAGGTAAATATAAGTAAAAGTTCAATTTCACCATAAATAAAGAAGATTTATGTTAATGCGTGTATAAAACGCTTGCGATATGACGTATTTAGGGAAAAACTGAAAATGTCATACATGAGATGTTTTTTCAAATGTTTGATTTTAAAAATGCGAAGAAACCGTGAATAGGCTATAGATAGGTTTATTTCTCGCTCTGTACGCTAGGTTCGCCTCGTCTTACATATCTGCAAGCACTAACTCAGGGCTGCGCACTCCAGGAATTAAAAAGCTTGTGTTTGGCAAATTAAAAGGAAAGAAAGACTTTTGCCATTGATAAGCCCGCTAGGTATCGTATATGTAGCAGCCTGAATTTACTTGATATTTTCCCCCTCTTACGCCCGCGCGAAATGTGAATTTACAATCGAATTAAAAGTGTTTCGATTAGAAATTAAGTGGCACTTTCGTCCATGGCTACTCCCCACACTGGAATTGTAATTGTTTATCGTGCATATTGAATTGGTTTTTAGTACATCATAAGTATGGGTTGTCTCCTGAAGAACAAAGTTTTATTTTATCGAGATTAGGATATATTAAGGAATGTTTGGACAAAATATTTTCCCCTTTTTTACTTTAAATGGTTGAATTTTGAGATGTAATGAAAGTTTATTTTTAGACACATATTTCTTTGTTATTCTGAAGTAAAAATAAGTACAATAGCACTTCAAATTTAAGGCATTATTAAAGATTCCTTGAAAACATATTTTAATCCTTTCAAACACATAGAAATAAATTTATTAAGAAGTTAATTAATAATTTTGAATTTCTGTTAATAGTAGTATTAGTATTTTGAAGCAAAATAAACGCTGACACCCCGTTGTTTGTTTTAAGAGAAATAAAGTATTCATTGAAAACATATTTTACCACTTTTCGACCACCACACCACGTCATCCGTTTTCAAAACTTTGTTTGCACTTAACACGTACATACTCTACCGACAATTACTACTTTCACGTCCATTATAACTACCTTTCCTCTTTTCACTACTTTTGTGTGTACGAGTCTTACAGCAGTTAATTGTAGGTATCTGAACTGTTTACTGTGCAAAAAAACGATGAATTCCTCTATATATATCCATAAGATATCTTTGGTTACATGACGCAACAACCAATACAGTCTGGAGTTTTACGAAGTAAAAAAAGTAAAAAAACTTCTTTGCATCATACTGCCAGAGCTATTTTATAGTAGTGTTAAAACATTGCAATTATAACGCTGCTAAATTTATTTAAATTTAATCTCATTAACGTCGGTAAGTTATGACATATGTATCGGAAAAATAAATGAAACACCAAGCTGAATATCATCATGAAACAGGGTGTTTATTTTGAGTAGGAAACGCAGGCATTAAATAATAATAAAAGACAACCACACAATATTCAAATATAACGAAGACAATATAAATAAATAAGCTGGTAACATTCTAATCACATAATTAACTTCAACAGGTAGGTAGACAAATTGAACAGTATCATTAAATCAATAGTAAAAATACTTTTAATTAAATAAATTAGTTCATAAAAAATTGGAGCACTTCCTCTCTTTGTAGCTACTTATATTGAGTATATTATAACAACGTTTTTTAAAGGACTGCAGTATCAAAACATTTTTAACTAAACTAGAAGAAAATTTAACTGTAAGGTGCACAAATAATTCAAATTCAATGTATTATAAAAGAAAATACAGGAAATTTAAGGCACATTTCGATTACACTCTACAAATCATTTAGCATACTTAATAAGTTAAATTAAAAAGCAACAGTATTAAAAATAAAATTGACAAGATAACATAACTAATTTTTTTGTATAACTTTTGATTCACATAGAGTTTTGGTACAACTTTTATCTCCTTTTTTTACCCGTGTTTGTACCATTGAACAACTTTTTTTTGCATATACTGTCCTCTTTTCAGAATTTTGCAGAAGGTAATTTGTATACATTTGTATTTGTTAAATTGGCTGTACGACATATACACACACGTTGCAAACGTGAAGAAGCTCGGTTAGTCTCCTCATAAGCTTTTACTACTAAAAGTTGTAAATTGTAATCTCCAGCTTTATTATCTTGGTATTAGCTTCATTTGCAGATAGTTCCCCGCAATTTTGTCTTTATTAACTGGTGGAATGATCAACTTTCCTTCAGCCTTCCGGATAAGGAGATAATGCTGTCACCATTATATGCCAACAATTTTACTCTTCTTCCGGTTCATCATCTTCAACCTCCTCAAAAGAAGGCCCTTTGGTATCAGCCTCATCCTGAGGTGACAGTGGCTCTTCAACCATGGGATCTGCGGTAGGTGTCGATTCTTGGTCTTTTACAGATTCGTCCTCTTTATCGACAGTAATGGTTTCTTCAGTGGCCGGAACATCGTCTGCGGGTAATTCTGGTTCTTTTTCCTCTGCTGGCAGCTCTTCCTCTTCGGCGGTGGCTTGATCTTCCTCAGCAACGTCTGGTTCAGGTTTTGCTTCGTCCTCAGTCGTTTCGAGCTCAGCCTGTTGCTCAATCTCTGCTTGGAGATCAACTTCGATCTGCTTCTCTAGTTCTGCTAGCCGTTCGACCTCTACTTGCATCTCCAGTTCTGCCTGCCGTTCTTCCTCGGCCAGACGCTCCGCCTCAGCTTGCCTCTCTAATTCTGCCTGTAGCTCTGCCTCTACTTGCCTCTCCAGTTCTGCCTGCCGTTCTTCCTCTGCTTTGCGTTCCGCCTCAGCTTGCCTCTCTAATTCCGCTTGCCGTTCTGCCTCCGCTTGAAGTTCCGCCTCAACTTGCCTCTCTATTTCTGCCTGTAGCTCTGCCTCTGCTTGCCTCTCCAGTTCTGCCTGCCTTTCTTCCTCTGCTCGACGTTTGGCCTCAGCTTGCCTCTCCAATTCTGCCTTCCGCTCGGCCTCTTCTTGGCGCTCGGCTTCAGCTTTTTTCTCCAACTCTGCCTGCCTCTCGAGTTCTGCTTGTCTTTCATCCTCCTCTTGGCGCTTCCGCTCTAGCTGTTCTTGTCGCTCCTTGGCGGCCTTCTGGGCGAGATCATCTTGCCTTGTGATTTCAGCCTTGCGGGTCAGCTCTTCTTCCTCGTCGATCCTGGCCTGTTCTTCCAGCCTCTTCTTCTTCTTGCGAGTCAGTCTTGCGCCCATATCATCGACGTCCTCAGAAGGCATGGGCTCGTCTTTCGCCGAGATCTGTCTCTCCACACGAGGCTTGACGAACATCTCACTGGGACTCTCTAGAGAGAAATCCTGCACATCGTCACACATTATGAATAAAAACAGGACAATAAATGCCTCGAATTTTATGAATTTGATTTTCGTTAACAAGGAATGTAAAGGGCTTTTCTGCCTCACTTGTATTCTGAGATCATAATTTATACAGAGCATATGAAATATATGCATACTTTAATTACTAATATATTACTTCCAAGATCATATTTAATACAAAACACACTTATTTTGAACAATATTATAGACACGAATCTACATTACATGCTGCTTTTTTCGACATATTTTGTAGACAAGTATCTGCACTGCATGCTGCTGTAACGCAATTTATTTTTGCAAACACAAATATTACTATTCTTCTCAAAGATAGTCTAATTAATTTTATATGTCTTTTTTTCTGGCCACTAAATAATGGACTACGTGTGAGTGAAAATTCCTGTGATCAAAATTATCAATAAAGTGGTTTTCGCTGTAGCTCGGTACCTTAAAATAAAATTGGGTAAATTACTGATCAACATTATATAAATATAACTAGAAATTATATTTTGTAGGTAATTAATGCAATTACTATATGTATAATTTTTTCAAGAATTTACTAATGTTGAAATTGTGGGAGATTTCTTACAGGCTTTTAGATTTGTACTTACGTTTCTCAATAAAAAAATAGGACATATAGAGGACGCTCTGTATGTTAATTTAAGGAACTATCTATTTAAGGATTTCGTGAAGACATATGATACAGACTGGACTGTGTTGAGTAGCTCCTTTAGTTGTAACACAGTTTACGAGTTTCTATTTACTTTACGTTTTTCTTTTTTACTCGTTTAAAACTGTACTTGACTGTTACGTTCTTAACTGGTCTCACTCGAGTCTGTAGGGTGGGTAAATGTTAATGTTGAGCAGTGAAGTTTGCTTATGTTTTAAGTAACAGCTCACGGTTTGTTCTTAAAGTGGTGTAATAAATAATATTGTTATTTTTTGCTTAACCTTACCGTAGTTTCTATATATGGTGTTGGGTTGTAGAATCGACTAGGCCTAGAGGGTACTTTCAAGGGTTTTCTCAACCTGCTGGTACCTGTGAAAAAAAAAAAAATATCAGCCACAAAATATTAACATTTCTACATTTGGTTTAGCTGATTTCTTAACGATGTGCATCAATAAACAAATATGGCAACTAATTAATACGATAAAACACATCCTTTAAAATGAGATCCTCCATTTGTTTTATTCAGATTGTAGGTTTTTTTGCATAGAAGTTGTAATGGTTCTTATCCCCCTAATCTACTTCGTAGCTACTGATAGCAGATCTGCACTGAATCTCTGAGCATAATAGCTATCTTAATGCTCCAGATCCTGATTTTCGGATTATGAAGCCTTAAGTCTACTGCTGGATCTGGGCGTTGGCAGTGTCAGTAATTCACATAGTTAAAAACCGCTTTGGAGAAAAAAGTTTAATTGATCCCAAATCCTTTAAGTATGCAGACTAAGTTTAAATTAAACCATCATCAGTAATCAACTAGCTGTGGTGGCAATATTGAACATATAAATTTAAGAATTACTGCCTTACTTGGAATTCCTCCCGCCCTCATCCCTTTTTCTTGTTCATTTTTGCGAAAAAGATTCAAGGAGAACGCTTACGAATTAGCGCATTTTGTGGTACGGTTTCATGCAGAATGTAAACAGAACCCGCCATGCCTAAATAATTATACAAGATATACTAATATCTTGGCTTTTACTCATTATCAATAATCTTGTTTTCAGCGGTGCTCTTTATTACTCGTTTAGCCTAGTGAGTTTGCGCGGCATTCACACTGACGCAAAAAAAATTATGCAAGGGACGTTTATTGCTGGTGGATGTGAGGGGGGAGGGGGGAGGGGTAGGCACGCAATTTCTGCCCCGGGCGAAGGAAAGCCTAGATCCGTCCCTGCTCGGCACCATAACAAAGTAATTTTACAACGGTAGAGTACGTGATCGCTCGGAGAGCTTATTATCATTCGTTCATTTTCGAGATTACCAAAGTTACGTTTGTGAACTATAAGAAAATATGTAGTAAATCATCCTTGTATCCTTGATTGTCTAGCGGTGTTGGTGAACAGCCCATTTTTTAGTAATTGTTTAAGCATTCGCCTTTATAGATAACTCGTTCTACACGAATCTGCTAAGAATTAATTATCATTCCCTGACATCCAGGTATTTCAAGCATTCAGAATGTACAGCAAATGTAATAATGTACGTAATAATGCAAAGACGAAGGGGATAAAATCTAATGAACGTTTATCCGATAGTATGCGTGAGAATCTATCCGCAAAACTGTTGTCAATTTAATACCAAGCAGCATTTGCGAAATTAGGAAATGCGCAATCTTTTTAAAACACCAGGAAGCTCACAGTGACATTTCGTTCAAACTGAAGTTTCAGAAACATTAATATCAACTTCGACAAAAAAAAAACGGGGAAAATAAGTGGGGCATTAGTGAATCCTAGGCATACAGTCACTTCGGCGTATCTCTTTTCCACTCACGCGAATGGTACCGTGTAGTCACCCGTTATTTCATACGCTAGTGTTGGGTCAATGGGCTGTACCGCAAATATGAAATGTCAACTCGACAGAAAAGATTATATGCTCCGTGAGTTTTTAATTGTTAATATCTGTAAGAAGATCATGACAAAGAGCTTTGCAACCTGCATTATCATAACTACCCAATCCTTTGAGCACCTATACATAGTAGCGCATTTTTAAGTGTTGTTTGTAAAATTTCCCACACTGCCGATTTGCGTACACTGAACTTGAGCTCAAATATTAGCTGATGATTTGGGACTTGTGAGCTTTGATCATTTGAACGAGTTTCAAGAGATGTGCTTATAAAAATGTTCCCAGCAACAGTTAAACGCTGGGAGCAGCGCTTTGAAACGGAGGGTAGTTAATTTTAACAGCGATAAAAACACTTATAATGCATGGTAATACACGTATGCTCATTTCATTTAAACATGTTCATTATTTGATTGAATTGGGTTGTGACTTTATAGGCACGCTGCACTTACACACATGTGAGGAAATGTACACCATTCAAATACATTTTTGATACATTTTACAATTCTCAGATATTGTAGGTAACGTACTTATAAGATTATATTAAACAACAGTTTAAGCACAGCGAGAAAACACATGCAAATATAAAACACAGTTAATTAAGACATGCAACATAAGATATGCAGTCATCATAAAAATATCCAGTTCGATATTTGTGCTAAAATATCTTAGAAATCAATGCTGTAACAATGTGAGAAAAACAAGAATGCAACGGATATTTAAAACATTTTTACTTCACTTTAATTTGCACATATCAGAATAATCGTTGCTATATTATAGTTGTCTGCATTTTCCCGGTAATATTTATAGATATAGTTTTAAATTATAATTATTTAAGGGGAATGTTACAATTCTTCTTTATTAACAAAGTCAACTTAAGGTTTGTTCAGCCTAAATTTATGTATAGAATTTTATATTTTTGCATTATATAGCTATTATATTAGTGAACTATCTTAAGTGAATTATTACATTGTACAGTTATGAAAACACGTAGCATAGACGAAAATGTTTCAAAATTATAGCAGTGAAAATAATATATATATATTACTTTATGTATTTAAAAATTTCAGTTATTATTGCTTAAATATACTTATTTAAATAAAATATATTACTTACTGGAATAAGCATGGCATTTCTGAACTACAGTGTGCTCTGAATTGTACACATGCTTTTTGTAGTTACATTAAATTTGTTTGACACATATTTCCAAATACTGAAACAATTCTATTAGTATGATATTTGTTACTTTATTCTTGTTTTATTAGTTTATTACTTACTAGTGCATGAACTGCAGAGCCCTCAGATGTTAATTCGTACACAAGAAGACTACTAGACAAACGTCACAAATACATAATGAGTCCGCGAGGAACAACCTACAAGTTTCCTAACATTGCAAATGAGACAAAACACGTAGCACATCTCAAACGTTTTATTTTTCAGAATGTGCATGTGTTGTACTACAATTACATGCGTCAATAAAGTTCATCCTTATAAGTTTTATGGATAGCATCGGATATATTGATCTTTGTGTAACATTGATCCAGTACAAGAGTCATTTTCTCTAATAAGCTAATCCACTGCAGATAAAAGTGATGAAAATACCTTATCCATCAGCAACGGAAAATACTCCTTGGAAAAAATAAAGTTTAGTGGGCAGACAAACAAAAACGTCAAACGAAAAAATTTGTGAAATCTTTAAGAGAAATATGAGAAGTTAAGAAATCTTAATAGCGAATAGGACAAATGATAACGACACACAAAGCAAACATCAAAATACTCTTTTGCCAACGAAGTGATTTACCGTTGTTATCCTGACATGTTATCAGTGTACAGTTACAAAATATGCTATCCATGGATTTCCCTCGCATATTCTACCTTTGTCATATTCTACCCTTATACGCTCACGTAGACATGCTCTCGCACTCTCTTGGTAAAACCTAAGACCGGAGTTTTCTGGACGTGCTGTTGGCTACTTCACACTCGAGGAACTATTGTACCATAAATTGAGGCGAAATACTTTTACACGCCTCAGTGAACCTATGTTATATTTAAGTATTTTCAGTTGTGAAGTGTCACTATAAGTTAGTTGTTTTCTTTATTATTACCATCACGTACATAATTACCTCCGAGTGAATTTTCGTTTTTTTATATACCACAAGAACTGAGAAAAGAGCACAATATCTACGTGGTATCGCTGCTATCCATTTTATTTTACATTTGAAACTTAAGGTAGAGCGAGAGTCTGTAAGCCGGACGCAGTGAATTCCCCCTAACGCACGTGTGTAGACAGGATATAATTACGAGGTTGTGTGATACAGCCTTAATATGTTTCACTTCTCAGTGCCAATTGCATAAAATCATGGTTCATAAACATTGTACAACATTCAAAACTACATTTTTTTTAAAATCCCGGGTGTATTATCAGTAAATAACTGACATTTGCGTCCACGCAAGGCGTGCCATTGTCTGCATTGATCATCTGGAACTCGAGGGGAAAATTCAGCCATTTCTAAACTCTCATTTGCAATGTCGAGGAAACGAAATGTTTATTTTAATGAACGAGCCAATTCTTGCTTCTGTTACAATCCTCGTTAATTTCCGTTCCGCTTGCAAGCAACGACCGCTACCGACGTAGCGCGAGCACGCCGTGCCAGTTAACATCTACAATGCAGCAGGCTTAACAAGACGAAGTTAGCTCATAACCTGACAACAGAGGCTTCTGATGCAGTGCACATTCCTCACCGCGTCGTCGATACTTACTACGGGTGACGTCATCTTGCTGGAGACTCGCGCCGTCGCCTGAAGAACGTCACAATCTGGTCGAACTGACAGTGACACCACTTCTCAGCCAACAGCTAGATAAGGTGTGTAATATCTCGTGCGAGCAAATGTGTAATTTATATATGTTATAAAATGTTAAATTCGCGCAAAAATGTTATAAAAATATCATCGTAATATATTTTGTTTTGCCTCATAATTAAAAAAAAAATTAATTATGCCTACAGTAAAAAAAATTACTTAAGAAACTTAACAACGTTTTAATTGTATGTGTAAGTGTTATAACATAATACATTTATATAAGAAACTCTTAGTTTCTTATTTATCTTTACCTTTATAAATAATTACAGCACTTACATAGTGTTAATTATAGTTACGTATTGCATTTACACCATGACGTAAAACTAATTTTCGGTTAAAAATACAACTTTCAGATGTAAAAACAAATGCGACTGAAGGAAAAAAAAACAATGAACAAAATTGTTTCTTTTAGTTTAACAAAACGAGGTCTCACTGTGAAAATCTCACTGGAAAAAAAAATCCTGAAAAATACAGTACGTGGCATAAAAAACATATTTCAACTTTTAAAATTCATATGCATGCTGGTTGAAGAAAAAAATGTTAAGAGGAAAGAACAAAAAACAAAAATATTTTCTAGTAGCGACATGCTGCTCTATGGGGTTGCAAAACGCTAGGGTGTGCGGTAACTGAGGAGATGCTAAGGAAATGTCACTTGATGTTCTTTATAAAACTAACGCTTTTAAAAATTATATTCCCTGGGTTATCCACGAAATATATGATGTTATAATATGCATATTGCCCAACCACTATATACTAAAATTTGAAGAAGAAATAACTTAGGCCAGATTGTTGTAGTTTTTACCTCATCTACTTCGTTACAAAAGCCAATGACTCTAACTATATTTTCTCCAGGTAAAAAAAATAATTTGCTAAATATTTTTTAGTCAGGAAACCAAAATATACTCTCCCACCACTGACTAACGGTTAACATTGATCAAAGTGGCTTGATAATACCGAATATGAAAAATGGAATTATTTTTGTAAGATCATAACGATTCTGTCGATAAACTCAACCATGTCAAGATTTTACGTAAATGTCTTCTGCATTTAACAAATTAACAACAACTTGAAAATAATGTTAATATAACTGATGTCTTATAGCAATAGCAGTCGTTTTCGTGATGTCAATAGCTATCCATAGAAACTAATATTTTTGGCCGATAAAAGCCCAAGTTTACTCATTGTTAGGTAAATTTACGCTTTTCTTTAGGCGAATAACATTATCAGTAATATCAGAGTTATAAATAATCAAAGGCGAATACGCAATGCTAAAAATTTGACACAGGGCATTTTACCGAGGAAACACTAACTCTGCCTTTCAATAGCCAAGTTGAAGATATTAGTGTACTCTCAGATTTATTGTGAATGCCTAACAGTGTTCGCAGTGTTTCCTGTGTAAGTTCATCACGAGTTATCATTTGCAGGCCACTTGCACCGTGTGTAACGTTGTTATGTCAAATAGTTCCAAGTTATAGTAAATGTGAAGAAAAAAAAAACACTGAATAACATCCATTTTTCTGCTTCTTAATTTTCCTCTGTCACAAAGAACATTTCTGAACATCATGCCAAGTGACACTTCCTTAGCTGCACCAACTCAACTAAAGACCAAAATACTTTAGAATAAAAACCAAGAAATATTTATTTTCATTTTATACCTATACAAGTATAAAGTCGTACACAGTACATTTAACTTCAATTTTTTTTTAACATGGTATCTTTGTTTGCGGAGTTAAACCAATGTCACACGAAAAAAAAAACCTTGGTATAACTAGAAAGCATAAATATCGTGTGAGAAACAAACATTTAGTGAGTTGACAGACTTTCCAGAGGAGTGAGACAGAGGGATAGAAGAAAATGAAATAAAAATGTGTTGCAATGTTCTGTTTTGATGGTTTGGTTTGTTAGAGGTGAAGAAAGGCGCGCCAGGCTTTATGCCTGTTCCTGCTCCACAGGTCCTGCAAGGAAAAGGAACAAGGAGACGTTATTGACAAAAAACACTCGCAAACACATTATACACCACCACACCTCCGCCTTCTACAGGTTCGCGAACTACTTTCGTCGCCATGAGATTTGATCTGGAAATCTGCTCCTCTCAGATAAGGCATTCCGCTTGGCGTGTTTGCTGCGCGGGTTGCATAAACTAATATCTTACAGGCACACGCCGAACCAAGGAAAATCAAGAGTGCTTCATTGACGATATCAAGAAGGTCATGTAATTTTTGCACAGCTGACACTACAAGAGAATAACATTTTATTTAAAGATATCCTACAAGCAACTGCACTGATTGCTTCCCATTGGGATGGTCACGAACAACATAAAAATTTGTAACGTACAATTTTTAAGATTATTTACTACAAGCCATCCTGTATATATGTATATATGTGTCAGACGGAATTCTTCTAAGTTCAGTCCTTTAGAAATACACTTTGATGACGTTCTAAAACTTGTACGATTTTACGTCATAAATTTCTGTACAATAAAACACGCATTGCTCTGTTTAGCTTATGTAAGACTCACGTATTTCGGGTCCTGCAGATCTTACAAAAAGCTGTGAAACCATTTTTCGTCTTAATAATTCTCTACGTGACGTAAAATTATAAGATAGTAATTAGTGCCAGCTGAAAACGGTTCTAAATAATCACTTTATACACACAAATGTGGAATAATAATCAAAAATCAATATTATAGGTCGGTCAACCTAAGACTGAATCAAATATATATTACAAATAAATTATAATCCCAAAGGAGGCTGAATATAAAATAGACATTAGTTTAAGAAATGAGACCAGATAACATAAGAAAAACTTTCACTTTAGAACCAACTTAAATTTTGTATTTCATGAGCAGTTTATTATGTGGTGCATTTTATCTGTATTCATTAGCATATGTTTATTCTACCTTAGTTCTTTCTCGCACTTCAGTCCTGGTTTAAAAACTTACTGCAAATAGTCAATATTCATTCCTTGTTTAAGTAGACTCCTATATGATGATATCCAAGTCAGTTTAAAGTGTAACGGGAATTTTCACATAATCGTAGTTTGTAGCTATTTGCAGTGATACCGCGGTTTTAACACTTATACCCGTTACATCACAGAGCTTGACATACAACATTTGCAATATAACTGCGTTACAATCCAGGAAATATACGTTAGTAGCAATAGGCAAATTAATTTATATTTAATTGATATTATTCAACTACACCCATTATTATCACACTGACAGTTACAGATAAATTATCAAACCTCCTCTAAATTGCAATCAGTAAAAACTATAACATACGTCCCTTTAGGCTTATACGATTTACACACTGCTAAATATTGCATCCATCATCACTACTTGTGATTATTTACAATGGATAAAAACTTTGCTTCAGCCCTTACAAGCAATTTCCCGCGATTTCTAAAACTACAAATTCCTACATTACTTTAATAGTTTCCTCGTGATTGTTTTATTGGGCGTAGCAAATGCAGAAGTCAAATGCGTGATTCCCAGATACAGAGTAATAGTTTAATTTTAGCAAAATATTATTATCCTACTTACCATCACAATTTCACTTGTAGGGATTAAAAAAAAAAACATTTTAACAAAGTTAATTTTTCAAAACCTGTAGAAAGTTTCGGTGGGTGGAACACTGTTCCTTCCAAAACATTTCCCGTGTTAAGAAATTCCTGCGAGTAAAAATGTGAGAAAGAAGGAACTCAGCAGATCTAAGTCTATAGCTTGCAGCTCAGAAGGAACTAAGCCGGTTTCGACATACGAGAAACTGTTGTTTTTGCCAGGGAAAAGCTATGCGAACATGAACAACTGCGGCCACAATACAAGGGGTTACAGGAGGGGGAAATTGTCGCGCTCGCCGCTGCTAATTAGTGAGGTATAGCGCGCCGTGCTGCGGGGCGTTGCACTAAAACATGTAATTAGATGTACCGCTACTTCGCGGTAACCTTACAGGCATAGTCTTATATAGATGTTGTACGAGAGACCGGTCTCATACATAAATTACACATGGGTCTTTGCGTTTTTGAAAGAATTTTATAAATAAACGTTTCCGCTTAATGGACGGTCTGAGATGACAAACTGCACCTTCAAATAATTTAAAAAATAAAAATAAAAAATTTCTAAAAACAACTTTGGTATTTTTATATAATTATTGAAAAGTGTTTGATGATCTATCCCTCACCCAATGTCAGTAGCTCCTTAAAAATAATAAACAAGGCCAAACACTGAAACTAAGTTACGCTGCCTCACGCCGATCATGGGTACTTGCGTTTTCGAAGACGTTGCCCGTTGACGGCAGCCGACTGAGAGGGGGTCACCTTGTGACGTCAGCACCGCCTTTGAATTGGATTGGACGAATATTTACTTCCGTTTGGAGGATGTTCTCCGCAGCTTTGAAGTGGACGGCAGTTGCGAGAACTTCACTATAGATACCCTGGCAAACTAAGCGATGGCGGACACTCGGGGGGAGATCACGCCTAGGGGTTTTGGTCTCGCTCGAGACACGTACATTTAGGAATATAGTAAATTGCGAATTGGGGAAAATTGTTGACAGTTAAGTAATTGTATATATTTTTGTAACGGGACATTTATTGTAACCCCTAAATTTTATAATGTTTTTAAAGTTTTTAAAGAATTAATCTTTAAATATTTTAATATAATTTTTGCATAAATTTTGTAAAGCTATTTGATTTTGAAAATGGTTTGTATTTTTCTTAGGGCGGAGGAAAACAAAGAAGAGGAGAAGTGCCCGGTAATTAAAAGTAAAAAAGGAAATTAATTTTTTTTTTTACTTTCTACAGTCACCCTCTTAAACTGAATATAATAAAACTGATGCACCTTTCGCTATCATTCTTATTCACCTCCGATGTATGCTCATCGTGGATGACATGGTTGTGGAGTTCGGGGCGAGTTTTATACATGTGACAGGGAGGTCTGGTGGTCACTAGGACCCCTCTGTTACAACACCAATAACTTAAAAAACATTTCGAACTGAGAGTTATTAATTTCGAGATTATCAAAAAGATTTTTGCCAAACAAAGGGTTCCATCACAAATAATTTAACAACAGCTTTTAAAAATAATATTTTTTTTTTTCAAGACGGGCGCATTATATGAAAGAGACTAAAAACCACTGATGATATTAAATGAAAATAGTTGTTTATTTTTTATTTGCTCTAATAATACTTATAATTAAAATTAATAGCTGTATCTGAATCATATTTAAATTAACATTTGACAAAAAATTAAATATTTATGGCATAAGATTATTAGTTATGATAATATAAACTGCTTTTACACATATTTAATGATAAATTTCTTAAAATTATACTGTAAGCATTTGTAAAAAAAAATTATTCAAATTCTTAAATCAATTTCAGCCAGGAAGTTATAATTTTCATAACTGAAATAGATGTGTATAAAATCTATTATTAAAAACATATCTTGTAAACATTTATTACAAACATTTTATTACATAAAATCGGATTAATTATTATGATAGTCTTGCTTGATGAAAAGGGGAGGGGGGTTGCAGAATATGCTTTCTGAAGCACTTAAAATGGAGATACGCTTAAATTTCAATTGAAAACTACCTCTTATTATTCGATTTTTCAAAACATTTAAATAAGTAAACTGCAGCAAAATATTTCCCAATTTTATAAAGTATGTACTTTCTTCTTTCACACACAATATTAATAATACTTCTAACAACCTTGGTAGTGTTTGTAGGATTTTTTTAATAAACTCTGCATGTTTTATAGTCGGGTACAATACTACTTTCGAAGCCACACTACTTCTACTTTAAGGGTGTAGTATTCCTTCCATCTTGGATTTATTTTTTGTTTAGCAGTAACTTAATTTTCATATCAAGTATTTGAAAACGAAGGCTGTCAGTGTATAGAACACATCTTAATAAATATTTTTAAACTAACAATTTTTTGCCCATTTTGTTTTCGTTCCATATGCAACCGTATTTGCTGTTCACGGTAAACAGGGCACTTTTGAAAGCCCTGCTTAAGATCTACTTGTACACAAATTGCGTGTTCTTCAGCCATATGTGGAATTAACATTTTCAAGGTCATCATCACTTTATTCATGCGTCGTTCGAATGAAACTGTAAAATTATTTGAAAAGTAATTTAAAAAAATTATTACACTCAAGTGTATTAAAAATCAGAAAGCCAAAGAAATAATTTCAGTATTCACAAATGTTTATCTGTAACTTTTTATTCAGCCTTGAGACATGAAACTACTTTCCCTCCGTCGTAACCAATTTTACTGGGCGCATGCCGGTCAGTATATCCGTTAAAATATATGCTGTTAGGGATGGTAACATTTTTTAAATATTGATTTCAAAAGTGCTGATTTCAAAAGTGCTTAATCCTTCAAGTCGCCGTGTCCACGATCGTAGACATGTTGCAAATGAGAAATATTTATGTTCCGCACTGCACACAACGAACAAGTGCTCGGTATTATTGGTGTCGTACTTGTGAGTAATCTGAATTTCCAAATTGTATGCTAATCTCGCCTGTGAGCGGTTAACGATAATAACACCAAAAACACACAACACATTTACTGGATGTGAGAAGCATTCACGACCCAAGTAAATAGCATACCAAAATATTTACTGATTGCAACACTTGAGCATGAAAATTAATTCGGGACGATCTGTTTAATCAAACCGGGAATAATCTGTACAATCCATTCACGGTTACTTCACACTTTTCTGAAGCCCTGCTAAAATTCTACTTCCAGGATATTCCTCCGCAAAATGCAAACAAAATTTAAAGTCTAGAAAATTAGACCAAAGGACAGTGTATCGAATTCGTGCGCACTCAGTTGTAATAATATTTTGCATGAGAACTATTTCTTACTAGGCGCTATCAACACACGTGTTTTTTTCACTGTTTTTATTCATATATATTATTAGATGAATATTATAATTTATAAATAAAATATAGATGAAACTTTAATGGAAACAAAAATAAGATACTTTTATATAAAGAGGTATAAAATGCTTGTGATACACGATATATTCCAGAAATAACTAAACATGTCATACACGGGGTACTTTTTTCAAAGGTTTGATTCAAAAAGTGTGAAGAAACCGCGAATAGACTATAGTAGAATTATCCAAGGGTGTGTCGTGTTTTTAGAAATATATATATATATATATATATATATATATATATATATATATCCTCGGGGAGGGGGGCTCCTTGCAGTAATGCACCTACCATGAGTGGAGGCCACAGTGATGCAGTGGATAGAGCGCAGCGGCTCCCAAGAGAGACGCCAGCCATGAAAAAAATGTGCTAGAGCCTTGCATGTGTTTAAATAATAACCGCCCCCAGCCACAGACCCCGCCTCGTCGACAGAGAGAAAAACGCCTGCCATGTAATATACCCCCGGGGAGGCTCGGTGCCGAGGTGCCGCAATGGATAGAGCACAACTCCATGCTCTTGCATTCACACACCGACAGCGGCTCCCAACAGAGACGCCTGCCATGACATAGCCTCGGGCTATGGGACTTCACACTCTTGCATTCCATAGCAAGAGTGCCACAGTGACGCAATGGGTAGAGCGCAACTTCACGCTCTCGCATTCACAGGGGAGAGGGCAGACGTGTCCCAAGCGAGACGCCTAAGATGGCAAGTTAAATGTCACGCTCTAGCTTTCCATTTCAATGGGGACCACAATAGTGTAGTGGATAGAGTGCATGCTAGAACTTCGCGCTCCCGCATTCACAGGGGAGGGCAGATGTGTCCCAAGAGAGATGCCTTAGATGGCAAGTTAAATGTCATGCTCTAGCATTACATTTCAATGGGGGCTGCAGTAGCTTAGAGGATATGTTAAAACATGTTAAAACATCACGCTCCGGCATTCACAGGGGAGGGCAGACATGTTCCAAGAGATACGCCTGCCTCGGGGCTATGGGACTTCATGCTCTTGCATTCCATAGCAAGGGGGGTGGTGCCAGGGTGACACAATGGGTAGAGCACAACTACATGCTCTCGCATTCACAGGGTAGCCTCGGGCTACGGGACTTCACGCTCTTACATTTCATAGCAAGGGGGATGGTGCCATGGTGGCGCAATGGGTAGAGCGCATGTTGAAACTTCATGCTCTTGCATTCACAGGGGAGGGCAGGCGTGTCCCAAGAGAGACGTCTTCCATAGCAAGGAGGTACCACGGTGATTCAATGGGTAGAGTGCAACTTCACAGAAATGCCTGCCAGGAGATAGCCTCGGGCTACAGGACTTCACGCTCTTGCATTCCATAGCAAGGAGGGTGGTGCCTAGGTGACGCAATGGGTAGAGCACAACTTCATGCTCTCGCATTCATAGAGGGAGGGGCAGGCGTGTCCCAAAAGAGATGCCTTAGATAGTAAGTTAAATGTCACGCTCTAGCAAGAGAGATGCCTGTCAGGCCTCCATACGCCCGCCATGACATAGCCACAGGCCGTGGGAACGTTGCGAAATGCCATTTCGAATTGGGGTCGCTGTAGCATAGCGGATAGAGTGTACATGCAAAACAACACCACGCACTTGCACTCCATTGCTACGCGGTGCTGTAGTGATGGAACTGATAGATGACAAGTTAAATGGCACCCACTAGCATTCCATTTCGACGGAGGCCTCGGTAGAGTAGTGGATAGAGTGCACACTTCACGCTCCTGCATTCACAGGGCAGGGGCAGGCGTGTCCCAAGAGAGAGACGCCCACCACGCCTTCATGACATATATGCTGCAGCCAGGCTGTACGATCAGTCAGTACGCAAAATAAAAGAAGTAATGCAGCATACACTTCCAAGACACAAGTGGCAGGCCGCATCGAGGAAATACATTTAAATGTGAAGATACACGTGCAGAGGCACTGGGAGCCTGGCGGAGGGGGGACGCAGGCACACACACGATGACTTACAAGGCCGTCAACGTAAAGTAGTTCTCGCATCCCAAGAGGGGCCGAGGCAATGCAATGGATAGAGCGGACATGTTCAAATTCATGCTCTTGCATTCACAGGGGAGGGGTGCTGCAGCAGCTGAGTCGTGTCCCAAGCGGAAGTATTTAAAAACAAACTCGAATTTTCTTTAAAATAATA